>CAJPEV010004652.1:0-20240 GCA_905338385.1 Darwinula stevensoni | reverse complement strand
ACCTCGACACGTGATATCGAAATGGGCGAAATCGCCTCTTGATATCACTAACTCTCCTGACCTGACGCCTATACCGATGAGTTCAGTCGATGCCCATCCCCGAGCAAAGGAACTGTTACTGTACAACTCGACGGTAGAGCCCATAGAAGAGCACAGAGCAAATGTAGCTGGGTAAAAGTTAAATTGGAAACACTCTAGTTGGATACTACAGGGAGATTCAGCTTATATTAACGTTTCATCCTAGCAGTTTAGGCTTAATATATGTGGATAGCTAGGCTAGCAGACAATGCCATCTTGCTATTCTAGAAGTACACTTATTGTAGTCTGCTTTCTTTCCATTGCTTTTGCTAGTAGGTCTAACCTAATGACATGGACTGGCTTAACTCAAGCCACTTGATGTCCCAGAAGGGATGGACTGTGTGCCTAGATCACAATGCAGAATTGTGCTTTGATAATGGAATCCAAGGCATGTGAGGGGAGAGAGAGAAAGGTCATTTGTAATTCAGGAAAGCTTGAAGCTTATTTTGTACAGGATTTGGTGTTGATCTAAAGCTAATGAACAGTTGTGAGAGGGGGGGGGGGGGTTATGGAACCGTGTTCTATATCTCACAGATATGTAAACAAGAAGACTAGAATATTCAGCTTTGTGACTGAAGGCTAATGTCTAACAATTCTTTAGTGTATGATTATTCTCAGAGAAGTTTTTCTTGCCAACACAGTTGTGAGGGATTTGTGAGCTAGCTTGGTAAGTTAAACTAGTTGTTGGTGTCTAAACATTTGATCTCTTAGGCTATTATCTATGGCTATTAGCCATAGACACCTAAGATAGATAGATTAGCTTCATACACAATTTGATCATGTGATATATTCCTTTTCCAAGTTAACAGGATCTATTTGGGTAGACTGAATGGGTTTTTCCTTTAAAATTCCAATTTGATGCATGAACTGAATTAGAAAACGTACAAAGTAAATCTCTTTTCCCTGTAGGCCAATTCATGTTCAGCTTCTTTGTGTAGAGTATTAATTTGCCCACAGATGTGGTGAAATTAAAGTCAATATACATGTACAAATATACCACTGTTAGTTGATAAATACTACTAGGCCAAGAGGCCTGACTCCTGGTTACTCACGTTGTGATGAAACTAATACAAACAATGGAACTAAGAGAATAGGCCACTGGCACAGAAACAGGGAAAATTTCCAGCTATGAAAGACCCCCATGAGGGAAAATTGAAAACAACTGTTACCTTAGAACTGGTGAACTTCCTAACCTCTTTTAGGCTTGTGAAGTAGAATGTAATTTTATCAGTGTGAGCTGGAAGACTTGAAGTAGTTCCTTCATTGAAGGTTGTTTGGTACATATGTGAGTGAAGGGGGTTCTTCAGGTGAAATGTGTAGACACCTTCAAGCTGATCTATGTCTTCACTTACACCAAGATGTCTGTTTGTCAGAGCATATGATGTTTGTTATCTGCCTGATATCACAATCTATGGGGAAGTTTGTTGGACTGAATGCAGATTGCCTTTAACTGCTTAAAGTAAAATGAGGAATCTTTACTAGAAGAGGAGTGTATCTGTATTCTGTATAAGGAACTACTAGCTTATCTTGTCAACAAATTAGTTTGTAATTATGATTAATGCCAAAGCATTTTGGAGTGGAATGTGAGATTCTTATAGGCCTAACCAAGGGAAAAGTTCAATGAAACTTCAACTGAGAATATGTTTTATTACTATGTCTGCAAGGCAAACTTCAAACATCCCTTTCCAGTAACTTTTGAGAGGCCTATTGTCTCCATCCCCTTCTATCCCACCTAATATAATAAATCTATTTAAGATTTTTACTTGTATATCTCTAAGACTAATTTTGGGAAAAAGTGTATTGCATAAGCTGACAGGTTGAAGTTTTAGGTAAGAAAGGGATGTTATGTGGTACAGCTTGCAAGTACTAAATGCTGCATGCTTGTGTGCATATAAAATAAAAAATTAATTATTATTTATCATTGGGGAAAGGTAAGAGCATGCAATGTGTCATGATGAAATGGTCCAGTTTCTGCCAGGATTGTAATTACATGCAACAAAAGCCAATGTCTCTGAGCAAGGAAAAGCTTGCTTTCCCTCTTGGGGAGGAGGGGGGCAGGCATGAGAGAGAAATTCATATTCCATATAAAATCTAGGAGTTTTGATTTTTTACTTTAAAGACATCTATGACTGGATCTCTTTTCTTTCCCATAGCATGCTCCATCTGTTACAAGTCTCAAGTTTACATTGAGGCTAAGTGATGAATGCTTCGGTAGTGCTGAGGCCTCTGGTTAGAACCAGTCTCCGACTGCCATGCCTCATTCCAAATTCGGTATCTTTCTGTGCTACCTCATCTCATGAAGTGGGTTCCAATAAGTTTTTTGAAGAGGCTTTGTCCAAGAACAAGGTGGTTGTCTTCATGAAAGGTGTTCCTGATGCCCCCAAATGTGGCTTCAGCAACGCTGTTGTGCAGATCCTTCGAATGCATGGAGTAAACTATGACAGCTATGATGTGCTTGCTGATGAGCGCATCCGCCAAGGTAACATCTTGAATCTCAGTTACTTTTTATTTTTATTTTCTGAGAGGTATTTATTTGCCTGTCATCTCACTCAGGTGTGAAGGAGTATTCCAGTTGGCCAACCATCCCTCAAGTATTCATAGGAGGGGAGTTTGTAGGTGGATGTGATATCATCCTCCAGATGCATCAAAATGGAGATCTGATTGAGGAACTAAAAAAAGCAGGCATCACATCCACACTCTTGGAAAAAGACCCAAAAAGCCACTAAATCCAAAGATGGTGAATAATGCCTTCTCTGTGTAACTTTCACAGTATAGGTGAGGATTGCCTCTAGGTTTTATGAAGGTCATATGAATACTGTGTCATATTCTTGATGTTAGGCAAGTGATGTGGCCAGGTAGATTGTTTACAATAAATCTTCCATATATTTCCTGATTTCATTTCCCATGATGATTTTGGCTTTATGGCTGTGATCACGAGTGCAGTTGACAATTGAATCTTTTGAGGCAGGCTCAACATTTTCACAGCTTGTTTTTCATCTATCATGAGATATATGAGGAATAAATAATTCTGACTTTTCACTTACTTTTTACTTTCCTCTCATGTCTTAAAAATTTGTTACTAGTGCAGAAATGTAAAAAACTGCCCTCTCAGACAAGGATATTTATTACTTTGTCAGGGTACAAGCATTTTAGAGGACTATTCTCATCCCTCGTATCTCCTAGCGTTTCCTGTATTAAGGAAGAATTTTTGTATTTCATGGATCACACTCATGTAGGATTGCAATAATGAAAACTACTCCTGTCTGTTCCAAGTCTGAAGAGCACTGTTGTTGATAAGCAGTGCAATTCCATTAAATTGAAAGAATTTCATCATTTTAGTTCATGATTCACCATTTTCAATTTGAATGGCAGTGCAGGCATTTATACTGTTTCTCCTTTTTAGATATATGAGCAAAATTCAATATTTCTTCACTTGTATATGATATATGTTGTGATAGTTTTATTCACTTATATGTGGATGTGAATGTGTTTGTCTATAATTAGGTTAATATGACAGTGAACCATGCAGAAAAAGAAAGAATGCTGGTTGTAGTTAACATTACGAGTTCTTATCCTGAATTTGGGACAAGTCATGTTTGGCAGAATATGTATGATTGTCAGAAAAACTCAGTGCACTATGAAATAGATTACAATTTGATAATTGACTGTAGTCAGAAGTAGTGTGGAGATGCCTCCCACTGGGGGAACTAGTACCAGAACTGGTAGCATACACAAAGGGAGGCTCATGGAGGTTCAGTCCCCACCATTTATAATTCAACTGCCTTAGCAGTGAGGTTCCCCCTTCTACATGTCCCGCATGAAACACTGACAAGTACTGTGAATTGGGCTTTTTTCCCCTGTCAAATCCTAATTTAAATGTGGTTTGTTACTACCATTTCTTGATTGGATTGTCCTGAGGGAGAGATCAAAGCAAAGTTTATCAGATGAACCCATGCACGATTGTTGTGCATTTGAGAAAGAGTTCCTTGCTAAGGGGACCTATTTGAGGCTTGAACAAACAAATGAGTAGGAGGATCTGAATTTATTGCATCTCAAAAACATGCATTTTTACGACATTTTTGTATTGACTTTCCCGATGAGGCAGAAATGCAAAGAACGTTTCATATTATTTTATTTTAATATTTCAAAGTCTTGAAATAATTATTTCGTTGATATACAAATCTAGCTCTAATGCCATGTTCATGAAGACTCTACTAGTTACACGGATTCGACAAAAATTCTGCCAACGTAAACATATCCTTTTTATGCAGCACGGTTTTCACCGTAGCAGACTTCTCAGGTGACAGACAATGACAAACTATTTCGCAGTACAAAGGTCTTTTCATTTTTCACGTTAGTCTGAACCTACGGAACCTCGTACCTAAGAAGGCTACAACGTAAATATAACTGAGAAACGTGCAAGAACAAGGGGAGAAAAAAAAGAAAATACATTATGTACGTCATTATTTGCAGCGTCAACTGCAAATTCAGTTTCTTTCCGAGTTACTCGTCATTTTCCGCCATCACCAACTGTCGCATACAACCAAATCCATCAACGAGCTCTTGCGAGTGCAGCCGCGATCCGTTCACAAAAGACGTAGACGCTGAGCATCGAGACTCCGAGGACCATGCCCGTGAATCCTCCGATCTCTGCCGCGAACTGCATCGCAGAATATGCCCACTGCTCCTCGAACACTTCCACCTGAGAGATATATATCAACTGTATTCATCCTAAGGTCTTTCAGTAGAAAACAACTGGCAGTAAAAAAAAAATGCCGAGTTTACGACGAACGCAGTCTCCAATGCCGAACCGGACTGCGATGATTAGGAGTGGAATTGAGTGGACTCACCCGACTCGAATCGAAGTAGGAGTAAAGATAGGAGAAATTGGACTTCACATTCATGCGTCGAAGATTGGGTCGAAAGGAGAAGGAATACTCGACCATGTCGCATGATCTCGGGCAGTCGCATCCGATTTCATTCAATATCGACATCCTCAAGGCTGACTGGTATCGACTCACGAACTCTTGGTAAGGACCCTCTTCCCCATTCCCAGTGCAAGGTGGTTTTTCTGAGGGCACATGCAGCAATTCTGGCACGACGCAGGTCGCGTTCCTCAGGAGCCATTCTGATAGGCAACGCTCGCTGCATACAGAGGATAAAAATCAACGGTTAATTTTCGTCAGAAAACGCAGATGCACTTTCAGAAAAATCAAGCTGTCCCTCAATTTTTCGTTTGCTTACGTGCTATTCTGAATGGTAACATACAGGTATGCATGATAGAGACTGAGCATTGTTGAAGTGGGGGTAATATCGTCAAAAAGTGGCAAGAGAAACATGAAATAAATATCTCATGCTGTTTTTTTGTTAGAGTCATCAATCTGTATTGCGCTTGTTATCCTGTCTCCTGAATGACTGCAACATTTTCAAGTCGACTTTTGTCGCTTGTTGACCTCTTTGACCTCTGACCTCTTTTGTTGTTTCATCTGTTTTTGCTCATCAGCACTTGTGATCATACAGAAATAATAGTACTTTCTGTTTTCCTAAAAAACTTGTCATTTTCGACCGTCTCAAAGATAAGTGATTGTAAACTTTCCTCGGAAAGTACACGTTTGATAGAGTAGCATCCAATAAAGGAACGAATTATGAATGGGCGAAAGTGCCTGCTCATGACGGTTTTAATAGCTTAAGCATTTCAGTCCTTGAAACAGAACTAAAATTAGAATTTACTTTTTTTTTGTTGTCAGGCTTAAAAGCTCCATGGAAGGTATCAAGCAGACATCCTTGGTTTCTGTGCCGTAACTTACCTTCATCTGATTGTAGGCATGATCATGCCGGCAGGGTTTTCCGGGCTTGTCGAGGAACACCAACCTCCGTACCCTGAGGACGGCGTCGACTGTCTCACCGAAGGAGAGCTGAGACCTGGAATGACTCGTCTTGTCGATGTCAGACACGGAGCTTCTCGGGTCGTGGATCATCATGTTCACCGTGGCGTTGCGGGGCTCGTCCGTCGCGAAGGTGAAGAGGTAGCCTGACAATGTGCCCAATGAGATGCTGATGTTCGGGTTGAAGGTATAGCAGCGGCACACCTTGCAGAATTTTCGACAAATGTCCGTGTCAGCAAGGGATCGTTGTTCCCAAAAACCGACTGAGGAAGGAAATACATTTTCAATGCCATCGAAAGAGGGCAACGTGGGGTAAGGGGGATGTAACAGATCAGTAATGCGATGGCTTAATGTGATAATTACCTTGTGTGTGGAAAGGTAGACGCGAACGGGGTGTGAGAGTATAGTTCGCCAGCTTGGATAGACGTATGAAATCCGTGGCTTCGTAATGGATTCTATCCTTCACTTTCGAGTTGGGATCGAGGCAAAAGGTAAAAGCAGGTGCCACGAGGGTCCGGTTATTCTCGATTGAAAACAGCGTCGTTGTCGGCGATTCCTGGTATTTCAAGCTCAGCAGGCAAACCTAAGAGAGATGCATATTATCTTTAACCCAGAATGTATTGGCAAAGCTCACAGCTATAATTTTAGTATTTTAGGTTTCCATGTATAGACATGCCCAATAATCCCGAATAAAGAAACTGAGATCTCCTTAGAGACCTGCTTCTCCGCGATCCACGGTGTTCGTTTATAAGTGTTCGTTTGTGAAGACCTAAAACCCGTCAGATGAGTGTGGTCTGGCATTCTTCAATCCCAAGAAATTCCAAAAACGCCATCCCATCCGACCCGACCTTCCGAAACCCAGTTCCAACGGCCAATTCCAATGCTAAATTTCATTTTAGGCATACTTTCTAATAATTTCTTTGCCATCAATTTTGAACCACTAAACCTAAAGCAGAAGTTCTGCGTGTCCTATCGTCAGTTTCACGATCACGCTAAGATCAGGTCGGAAAATATTCTTCTGAATTCATCTGAGCAATCGTGCCATTTTGAATTTGACCGCGTTTCGTAACCTCCGAGGCAAGCCACGACCAGGCTGCAAGAACAGGCTTCTCTTTTATTAAATATCATTCTTCCCATCTCCAACGGGGTAACCAGGCATTAACTACAGAGACAATCTTCCACGCGAGAGTACCGCACCCATAACCGAAGAGGAAAAGATGAAAATGCAAATGCTGACCTGGACCGCGGCGAAGGAGAAGGAGACGAAGAGCGCGACGGCATAGGCGAATCTCTGCCAGCCCGTCCGACCCTCGAACACCGCATCGCCGATGGGGACTCGCGGCCAGAACGTCGCTGGTGGAGACGATGCCGTTCGTGAGAAAGTATGGGGGAATTTCCTGGCATTTCTTTGAGAAATGTATTGTGAGATCCACTCGAGGAACGGGAGTTTCGTTCGTCTCTTTTCTCATTCCTTCTTCGGCGATCGTTTCTTCGTTTTTTTTTTTTGACAATGGCATATACCCGGCTTCTTCTATTTAGACGAATAGATCAGTCAACTATGACTGTCAGATGAACATCAGTCGACTCACAATGCTTCTTTTAATCGCATGAATTGTGCATTAAATTGAATTGAGTTCATTTCCACTAGAATAACTAATGGAACTCCGATTTTAAGGATTAGAGAAACTTTCCTCACGTTGTCCAGGACATGAACGGCTTGTTTTTTCCCAGTCCCGTATCCGACTAAATTTTTTTTACGTTTCATCTGCAGAATCACAGCATCTAGATAGAGAGGAGGATCTTACTCTGGTCTGGATCCTTGCTGCCGTGCTTGGATAGCCAGGCCCCTCGAGGCTTGGGAGGCTCCTTGGGCGCGTGGGTCATGGCGGGGTTCGACTGGACTGAGTGGGACCTAATTTCTCTTCGCATCCTTTGGTTCTTTTCTCCATTGTCAGCGTTTCTCACGATATTCAGCGCGACGGGCAGCTGACGGCATTCATCGCAGGACGAATCGATAGCCATTACATGCTTGTTTCATGGTGTTTCGTTTTAAAGGGCCTCGGACCTGAGAAAAATTGTAAGCTTGTTATCTGGGATACCTATAGGTACTACAGGGAAATGCCAGATATTGCGGTCGGTCTGTCGCTTTTTTTTTCATTCCATCTGTCCACAATAACCATAGCGACCGGACAACACAATCCAATGCGCACGCGCAGCTTTCCGCCTTGGTCGGGGTGCCCGTCCTCCATGAAAACATTCACTTCCCTTCCAGCCCTAGCGGTCGACGGATCCATAGTAGACAATGGAGGAGAGCGCCTCCTCCCGGTTGCGTAGATAGGTTGTTAGGCTTAGGCGTGAGATGCCGTTTCTGCATCCTACACGTCATACTGTCCTCCCGTCTCCAGGCGACGCTGACTCGCGGACCGTCGAGAACATGTGTAGTTGTCCAGGTCTTTCATATAGGCTTACACCGAACCAATGACAGCTATTATTTATTTCAAAGTTGGATGGTTAGAATGCAGTGAATATATATAATAAATCCAGTGGTTCAAGAACCAGTGGAATGCCAGATCTGTACCTGGGCCGGTACACTCTAGTTTATGGTCTTTCCTTTGTTCTAAAGGGGTAAGGACCTGGTAGAAATTGTAAGCCAATCGGCTAGTGTTTTTTCTCATGGAGCATGTCAATCTCACGACGCGTGCTTAGAAATCTCAAAGAAAATAAAAGCTGCGCAGATATTTCCAGGGAAGCTCCACTTCGGCTTCCAATAATAGTTAACTTCTACTTACCTGAGAAGAACATAGAAGACAAAATTGGCTCCACTTGGAGAAACCTATGAAACTTCAGCATTCGGGATTAGAGAAACTTTTATCTATGTTGTGCACAGCTTAACTCTTTCAAGCTCTGTGGTACAAGTGGTAAACCACGATTATTACCAGTGTTGCAGGACAGTGGTACAAAATTAATTAATTAGAACCACAACTAGATATTTCCTGAGCAGGAAAGCTCAGAAATCATTCCGACTTTTTTATATTTGAAAATCAAATGCTTCTGCTTCGGCACAAGCACATCGAATTTCTGAAGTTCACAGCCACCTGACTGACCTCGTTTAATTTACCTCGTTTAATGTACCTCGATTGAGGTCATTGCCGCAGTGTTCTAGTGGTCGCGGTCTGGGGTTCTCATCTTATGCCCTGTCCTGGCCGATTGTCTGCGTTTATGCCCGTTTTTCCATCGCGAGAACTGACAAGGCAGCTGATAGCATTCGTCATCAAATCGATGGAAACCTGTACTGAGGGTGCCCCAGCTTTATTAGACCATTTCTCGATTCAGAATACCATTACTACTTCTTTCAGGAACGATCATACTCCATTTCGCGTCCTTGATCCAGAAGAATAGTCCTACGCCTCGCTTTCCACAGTACCAGAGCTTTACGGAGCACAGGGACATGCAATTTCTCTTATTTCTCGCTGATTTTCCAAACTTTCCAATGTCCACCTCAAAGTTTTGCCGCGCGGATTCACAAGAGCATGAATTCCCTTCAAGGGATTGTGAATTGTGAATTCCCTTCACGAATTCAAACTCTGTTTGGACGACTAAAACCCTGTTTTTTGCAGTAAACAGACTGAGTGTTTCTGCCGACAGAAAGGTACAACCAAGTTTGATCGTCATAATATACTTGTACCTTTCACCGGCCAGGTGGCGCTTGGATCATTTCAGGTATTCATGTTCCCTTTCCCTGATGTGTTTTGGGCTGACAAGGACATTGATCTTGTTTATGCCTTACTTTTTGTGATCCTCTGGAATGACCCTTCCGATAGTTCCCTTGGCCCCTGTCGGTCGATATGGAAGTCATTTCTTGCCGGGTGGATTTACCAATCAGGCTTTATGTCTTAAATCCACGACTTTCTTCGTTTCTCGCCTATTTCCATTATGAATGATGATGATATTTAAGACTTTTCCTTTAGGAACGCGGGATCCTTTCAAGAAAGACGTGCGAATTGTCATTTTGTGCGAGTAACCCTTCATGGAAAGGCGATTCACGCAGTCAACATGCATCAATGAAGGCAAAGCCAAAGGTCCCTTATTTTCCACGAGGAAAGTTGACTTCTTGCCCAACGATTACGTGTCCCACGAAAGCTACTTATCCTTTTCCCATTCGAGTAAGCGCATTTAAAAAAAAGTCAAATAAAGTTGGGGCAGCCTGTATTCGCATCAGTGGAGCTTAATCTTTTCGGTCGACTTTCGAGCATGGCCTATGTCCATAGCGTTGTGAGAAAAACGGAGTGCAAAGGGCCATGTTGCCCAGCACTCAAAGGGGAATTTTCCGCCGGCGTTGTCACAATCATGACGCATGATTTTAAAGCTCACAACCTGACCGAGACCTCGGTCTAACCTCAGCCCGGATCATCGCCGCCGTGTTGAAGTCGCCACGGTCAGCGCAAGGGAAACACGCCTTAGACGTCGGGCATCTCGGGGACTCGGTCAGCCTGGGCTGGATCCGAAGATTCGCATTTGTTATCTCCTTGGGCCTTCCCAATTGTTTGCGCCTATCTGCATGTCCATCGCGAGAACTGACAGGGGAGCTGACAGCATTCATCGCGGAATTGATGGGAGCCTGTACGTTCGAACGGATAAAAAAATTCGTCGATTAATCGATGGCTTTATTGCGTGTGGGGAAACACACGCGGGGAAGTGCCGAAATTTCCCAGAGTACTTTATTTCCGTCCAAGTACTTTTTCGAAGTTGCCAAAGTACTCCTTTCCGTCAGGAATTTGTACTTCAGCTTCCACTACTCGTCATCTCTGAATCTAAGGATAAGAGAATATACTTTCCCTTGCACACTTTTGCCAGGATTGCTGGCGAGGAGGTTGACGATATTTCTATGAGCAACTCTTTCATGCTACAGCAAACCACAAAAAAAAACCTAACCCGCAAAATGTTGAATTTCGCCATGTCATGCAAAGTATGGGAAAATGCTGTAGCCATCATTGTTTAAATAAATAAAAAAGAAACAGAAGGTACGTTTCTCGAAATGAGCCAATCGAGTCATGAACCCCTGTAGCATTGTTCATCCGACGTTCGTCCGCGTTTCATGCATACGTCAATACGCGTGCTCATAAATCTTACTTGTCTCAGGCTCGTCCGGAGGACATGCGATGGTCGTACGAGATAGAAGCCAGGGTGGATGAACTATGACGTCCGTAGGATGTCGGGCATGGACGGCCGGTAGAAAGTGACATCTGGCAGTTCCTTCTATAAACGTAAAGTTCCGACATTATCAGCGAGGTCGCGCTGAAGTCGCCGCTTCATGAACCGGTTTTCTCGATCCCCTCGGTGCTGTTGGATGGTTCTGCTGTTGCTTTTATCCTGTTCATGATATGTACCAACGAACAAGCAGAAGTAAAAAAGTAAATGTAATTCATGCATTTGTCGATGAACTCAGTCCAAACTCCAGGTCATTCCCCAGGCGCATTGAAGGGAGAGAGGAGGAGGGTTCACCTTGTACTGGGGTGAGTACTGGGGTGGTTCAGTTTTTTAAGTTCGCGTAGCCTATGGCGATAAAAAAAAACAGCATGCAGTAGCAAGGAGACTCAGATGGAGGGCAAGAAAACTCCGAACGAGGGTTATTCCTATTCACAGGAAGGAAGTTTGTTGATGGATCATCCTCCAGATTGCATCGAAGTTGAGATCTGATCGAGGAACTGAAAAAGCTGCCATCACGTTTGCACTCTTGGAAGATGTCCTAAAAGCCACTGAATCCGAAGACTGTGAATGAAGCCCACTCTATGAGACCTTTCCACTTTACCCTGTAAATGAGGATTGCCTCTAAATGTTTAATTGTGAAGATGTTATTTGAATTCCGTGTCATTTTATAGACGTAAATCGAGTGATGTGGCCTCGTAGAATGTTAACAATAAATCATTCTGCCTTGTTCCATAAATTTTTCCCTCATTCTTTATGATGATTTGGGCTTTGCCACTGAGATCACAGGTGCAGTTTGATGAACCATCTTTTGAGACCGCAACGACATATTTTACCGACTATTTTTTCATATATTGTGGAAGCATGAGAAACATATTTCTGACAGCGCAAGCCTGCATATCGTTCCTCATTTTGAGGCATACGAATGAAAACCCGATATTTCTTCACATGTATAATGTGAAGTCATGATATTTTTATTCAACTAAATATGTATATGTGCACGCTCGTATACAAATTGGCAAACAGAGCTTACCAGATGAACCCAAGTGTGCCTTTTGTGCATCTGAATGATTGTCCCTGGTAAGTGAGGCCTAAGTTGAACGAACAAGTGGAGCAGTATATTAATTTATTGAATTTCTTTATTTAAAAAAAAGTTATTTTTAGTGTACGACGTCAATTTTATATTAATTTTCTATCTAAATCTACCTCTAATGCCATGTTCATTAAGACTTCTGCTAGTTCCCATAATTCAATGAAAATTCGACCAACATGAACATATCCCTTTTATGCAATACCGTTTTCTCCTTGGCAGACAGCCCATATGACAGACAATTAACCGAAACACCCCCTTTCCCTGTCCAAAGGTTTCTTTTTTCACGCTTCTCTGTCTTTACAGCAGATCTAATCAGAGAGGTGAAAGAAACTCGTTATAAGGTAGTTCTACATTACACCGTTGCTTGAATAGGTTTTTCTCGTTTGTGAAGTGCTGCCTAAGAGGATTGTTAGGTCGGACCCCTTCGCGATTTTCCATTTCTCCTCGAAGGAGGGAGCTTTTCGTTTCCTCATCGTATTGTCAACATTATGAGTGGCAGACGAAATTTCCTTTATTTTTTACGGCCTCAGTCATAACGTTGGAACGTCCTGAATTAAGATGGGAGAAAATATCTAGGAAGGCACAAAGAAAGTGGTATTGAAGCGTGCAGCAGATTTTAAGTTCGTTATTCGGACCAGTCTTTATTCCTTCAGACGAAAAAAAGACTTCGTAAAACCTACCAAGTCGGTACACGGAACTTCGATATAGATAAGCTTTTAACATTCACGTTAAGGAAGAAACTGCTAGAGCCTGGGAATTATTTTTTTTACCATATCAAGAATTGGATAATAGAGGTTCGTTTTATCGTGCGCCGGTTATAAATTCAGCATTTTTTCCTAGCTTAATCCAGTGCCATCTCCACCTGTCTCGTGCAACGGAATCCGTCAACGAGCTCTAATTAATGCAGCCGCGATCCGTTCGCAGGAGACGTAGACGCCGAGCAGCGAAACTCCGAGGATCATGCCGGTGATTCCGCCGATCTCGGCCGCGAACGTCGTCGCAGGATACGCCCATTGCTCCTTGAATACTTCCACCTGCAAAATAAGTGAACTGCATTATAACCAGATTTTAGTGATAATTCGAGAAAACAACCGATAGTTAAAAATGGCCATAACTGAATACAACGATCGTGATTTATTTGCCGAACGATATCCCTCAGGCCGACTCACCCGACTCGAATCGAAGTAAGAGAAAAGGAAGGCCATGTTGGACTTCACGACCATTCGCCGAGAATTGGGCCGGAAGGAAACGGAATACTCAATCGTGTCGCATGGCATCGGGCAGTCGCATCGCATCTCATCCGCCCGCAACCGCTCCACACCCGTCTGGTATCGATCCACAAAGTCCTTGTAAGGACCCCCACCTTCGCTCCCGGCACAAGCTGGCTTCTCCGACGGCGATTGCAGCAAGTCTGGCACGACGCAGGTCGCGTTCCTCAGGAGACTTTCCAATACGCAACGCTCGCTGCACTGAAATGCAAACGAACGGGTACGTATGCGTCGGGGTCGTTTTCAGGAGATAACCAAGGAAAATCAAGGCAATCTTCGAATTTTCGTTTGCTTGCGCATCACGTTCCAGACGGTGTCTCGTGTTACTAACTCCTGTTGCTTGTCTGATGTATGTTATTGTTCACGTTTGATCAAGGAATAGCTGAAACTTTCTTCTGGACAAAAATTCGAAAGTTCATTTTTACACAGGGGCAAGAGGCAGGGGGAGCTTTCCGAACGACCGATGATGAGTTCGATCGATTGACATTTCCAATTTCCAAAGTAAAGGCTATCACCGACCTTCATCTGATTGTAGGCATGATCCTGCCTACAAGGCTTTCTGGTCTTGTCCAAGAACGCGACGAGCCGTACCCTGAGGACGGCGTCGACTGTCTCACCGAAGGAGAGCTGCGACCCGGATTGACTCGTCTTGTCGATATCCGACACGGAGCTTCTCGGGTCGTGGATCATCATGTTGACCGTGGCGTTGCGGGGGTCGTCCGTCGCGAAGGCGAAGAAGAAGCCTGACCATGTGCCCAAGGATAAGCTGATGTTCGGGTTGAAGGTATAGCAGCGGCATACCTTGTGCATCTTCCGACAAAGGTCCGTGTCGATCAGAGATCGTCGTTCCCAAAAACCAACTTAAGGAGAAGAAAAAATTTTCAAGCTGTTAGAAAGTAGATGAGAATGTGGGGAGAAGCTATAGAACGGTAGTGCGTCGAGATGATGAGGCAATTACCTTGTGTGTGGAAAGGGAGACGCGATTCGGGTGTACAGTTACGGTTCCCCAGTCTGCATCTTTGAACGAATTCGTGGACTTCATAATGGATCGTGTCCGTGCCTTTCCGGTTAGGGTCGAGGCAGAAGGTAAAAGCCGGTGCTGTGAGCGTCAGGTTATTCTCGATCGAAAACAGCGTCGTCGTCGGCGATTCCTGGTACCTCAGGCCTAGCAGACACACCTTGGAGAGATACAGATTCTTCTCTATTTTGCCCCATTCACGCTCCGAATGTTTTGGCACGGCATGCGACTAAACTGGAGTTATATTTCATCACTTCCCAAAGATGGCGTCAGTGGCAGCTTCCGAGATTTGCTGGGCATCGCCCTTCTTCCATATTTTACGCTTTCACTTCGGAGGATTCATTTTTTATACCCGAGAATAACGATTAGATGGGTTCAGATTTCTTGAATAGAGACCTGCTTCTTCCCTACTTTCTGTGGGTGAACTGTGGGTAGTACAATCCCTTGGGCATTCACGGAACAGCACGTGTCTGTGAATAGGCAGGGGATATACTGTAGTCTGACTCAGGAGATAATATTCCTTATTAGGGGTTAATCTTCCCCTGAATGTATTATGTGCACGAGACATCAGCCCCTAGCCTTCTGACCCTATCATCAGGAGAAGCAAGTTAACATTGAATTTGGGAACACGCTACCCCAATAGCACAAGATGTTGACCCAATGCAGGACCAACGTTGGACCCACCTACCCGATGTTGGTCCAATATCTTGGGCCAATATCTTGTGCTACTGGGGTATTATCTTGCTAGAATTTAAAACTTATTTGAGCTGAGTGAGCTTCCTTTTGTAAGGACCTCTGGTTGGAAAGACAAGCCTGTTTTGTGACCTGTGTGAATGAATCCATCTCGAAATATGGGAATAATGAATGATGATGTGTCCACACTTATTGATTCCTATAATGAGACAAGGCGAGACGCATCGCGAGGTGCTAAATGCTTCTAGTGAGGGACGATTACAGGGAAAGAGGGTAGGGCACTTTAATGTACTGTGGGAAAACAGGACCCACAACTCCATCTGGAGTTGTGGGTCCTGTTTACGTTGGTCAAATGTTGGTCCTGCATTGGGCCAACATTTGACCAACGTAACCAATGTTGGTCCTGCATTGGGCCAATATCTGGTGCTTCTGAGGAAGAGACCAAAGATGGTTCCCAAAGTGAGTGTGGTGCCTGAGAAGTCAAGTAGCGAAAGGAAATCTGAAATGATCAGTCTCCTGGATGGAGGGAATTACCTTCCGTCGAGAGATGAGAAGGCATTTGCGAAGCGGGCGAGCATCAAGTCAACCGCTTAAGCCACCAGACTCTCTTTTCAGCGCGCACAGCCTTTCATTCCCGATTTGGCTTTCCTTGGCGCTTCATCGTGAGATATTTTAAAACATTTTCATTTTCATTTCGTTCGCTCAGTCATCGAGTCTTCGCCGAACTTCATGCAAAAATTCCCGTAATTTCGGATAATTTCGGAAACGGCAACTCCCACAAAAAAAGAAATTGACCAATAACCCCCTCGACTTATACGAACGAGCTGGTCTGAGGCCACGGCCAAAAGCCCTCGACATACCACCACGACCGCACCAAATCGCTTATTTTTTTAAATAAGAATGGATAAATTAGTGAAATCCAGATTATATTTTCTTGATCAAACGAGTTCGTCATTTTCATTACATTTCCTGGGCATTTGCAGTCGCGAGGATATTTATACATCTAAAATTCCGTTAATTCTACGTCTCTCACAGAAAAATCTCCAAGAAATTCCTTGAAACGACGGGCTCCTCACGGCAACGAATGACTCAACTATCACAAACAGGATAAACAATAAATCGTGCAGAATGCACCCGGTGACCCCGACGCAGATTCTGACGAGCGATTCCGATAGTAAATTTCAGTTGAGGCACATTTCCGGGAAATTTCTCAGCCTTCAATTTTGTATTTTCGTTTTGAATTTTTTTTTTTATCTATGAGATTCGAGATGAATATGCGCACACTGCAAATACACGTTTTGAGACTGGGCAATTGTTGCAATTTGGTTGAAAAAGGCTGTCTGGATTTATTATTACGTTGAATTATGTAACGTGGAGGCGGACATTATACAAGGGTCGGAATTCGTCTCACCTACCTTAACATTTATTTATTCTAAAACAGAAGTTCCGCATGTCTTATAATCAATTAACAATCACGCTAAGATCAGATTGGGTATTCGTGTTATTATCTCCGCTGGAGTATTTCTCTCAATTCATTCTCTGAGCAATCCTGACATTTTTAATTTCCCCACGCCTTCCGTAATTTCCGATACAAGCAGCGTCCGAGCTGAAAGAGTAAGCTTCTGTCGCTTGTTTTTTTCTTTAATTACCATACTTCCAACTTGGCACTGACCCACGGTTTTTCCGCGTGAGGGGGGCCGAAGAGGAAAAGTGCTGACCTGGACAGCGGCGAAGGCGAAGGAGACGAAGAGCGCGACGGCATAGGCGAATCTCTGCCAGCCCGTCCGACCCTCGAACACCGCATCGCCGATGGGGACTCGCGGCCAGAACGTCGCTGAGGGGAGGCGATGCCCGGTCGTGAGAAAGGGTGGGGGAATTTCCTGGCATTTCTTTGAAAATCGTCGGGTGAGAACCATTCGAGGAACGAGCGTTTCTTTTGACTCCTTTCTCATTCCTTCTTTAGTGATCAAATTTTGTGAAAATGGCATATACCTGGCTTCTTCCATTCAGGCGAATACGTCAATCAGCTAGGACTATCAGATGAAAATCAGCTGACTCACAATGCTACTTTTAATTGCATGAATTGCGCATTAAATTGAATTGAGCTCATTTCCACTAGAATAACTAATGGAACTCCGATTTTAAGAATTAGAGAAACTTTCCTCACGTTGTCCACGACTTGAACAGCTTGTTTTTTCCCAGTCCCGCGCATGACGAAACATTTCTAAAGTTACATCTGCAGAATCACAGCATCTAGATAGAGAGGAGGATCTTACTCTGGTCTGGATCCTTGCTGCCGTGCTTGGATCGCCAGGCCCCTCGAGGCTTGGGAGGCTCCTTGGACGCGTGGGTCATGGCGGGGTTCGACTGGACTCAGTGGGACCTAATTTCTCTTTCGCATCCGTTGATACTTTTCGCTATTGTCGGCGTTTCTCACGATTTTCAGCGCGAGGGGCATTCACTGCGGGGCGAATCGATAGCCATTACATGCTTGTTTATGGTCTTTCCTTTCATTTTAAAGGGCCGAGGAGCTGGTAGAAATTGCAACCCAATCGACTAGTTCTTTTCTCGTGGTGCATGTGAATCTCACGACGCGGGAAAGTGCGTGCTTACAAATCTCAAGATAATTTTAAAATTTGTTCAGATATTTCGAACGAGGTTCCACTTCGGCTTCCAATAATAGTCAATTCCTAATTACCTGAGAAGAACATAGGAGAAAAAATTAGCTCCACTTGGAGAAACCTATGAAACTTCAGCATTCGGGGTCAGAGATACTTTTATCCATGTTGTGTACAGCTTAACTCTTTCAAGCTTTGTGGTACAAATGGTAAACCACTATTATTACCAGTGTTGCAGGAAAGTGGAACTAAATTAGAACCACAACTAGATATTTTTATACTTGAGCAGGAAAGTTGAAAATCGTACCAACTTTTATTGGAATATTATTATATTCGAAATTCAAATGCTTCTGTTTCATATCAATAAATCAGCAATCATATCAAATTTCTGAAGATCGCAGCCACCTGACAGAACTTACCGCGTTTGAGATCATTGCCGCAGCGTCCGAGCTGCCGCCGACCGGGGAACACCGAGGTCATCCCGTCCTGGACTGGACCCGAAGGTTCGCATCCTGTTTTGTTATGCCTTGCCCTATTGTCTGTGTTTATGCCCGATTGTCGATCGCGAGACCTGAAAAGGCAGCTGACGGCATTCATCACGGGACAAATTGATGAGAACCTGAACAAGTCGGGCTCCTTTCTTCTCAAAATACCTCGAACGAAGAGAAAAGTCATTCATCAATCGATGTTTCTATTGCGTGTGGGGCAGGGAAACCCACTGAGGAAGTGCCCGAATTTGCCCAAGTACTTCTTTCCGTAAGGAATCTGCACTTCAGCTTGCACTAATCGGCAGAGAAGAAAAAAGAATTGGCTTGCTATGGTGCATTTTTTTCGGAATCGCTGGGGAGGCAGGCTGGAAATATTTCTATGGGACTAACTTATTCATGAAGTCCATCCATCGGAAGAAGAGGATTAAATGACCGATCCGAAGTTCCTAAATTTTAAAATCCCCTCCGTATAGGAAAAAAAAGCTGTCCTCTTCCTGCAAAGAACAATGAAGATTAAAAAAGAGAGAAGGGGGGGAGGGGGGGAGGGGGCACATTTTGGGAGATATTTCTGCACCTGCTGCAAAAATCATCGGTCCCCGGAGGAAAACCGAGCGACCCCATCATTTGAGAGATCCCTTCATTTGAGAGATCCCCTCGTTCGAGAGATCCCATTATTCGACGGGAGCAACAGTATCGAGGGTCATAAAATGTCGGAAACTCGCGAGATGGGAAAGGACCGAGAAGTAGTGCTCATTTGGTCTCCCTAATCGCACCGTGTTCCGTCGGGGGAACGGCAACGAAGTGATTAGTGACTAATAAGGGACCTGTAACGACCGGTACTAGGGACTCGTAATCCCCCGACTGGGACTTAATGGACTCCGGGGCAGATCAATGAGCGAGACTTGTTTCTATGGCGTGCTTCACCCTCTGATTTGCGTCGTGTCGGGCGATTGCGTGAACGGTGAGGGGAAGTAATTACTTCGGGTGTCCGGAAAGTAATGAGAATCGTTTGTAAATTTGTAATTCTACAAGCAGTGCGCTTCCCATTGCTCAGGCATTTCGATCAATATGTAATCTCTGTGATTGTCGATTTTCAAGTCGGCCCGTGAAGAAGTGAGGAAACCTCAAAAGACAGCTCTATGAGCTAAGCGCAAAGCGGACTCTTTTCAACGATTTGGCTATGGCTATAAACGCTGAGAACTTTCGCTTCTTCGCGTTCACGCGGTTCGAACTTGGCATTGCGGTGGCTGCCTGTAACTCGGAACCGTGGCGATGACTGTGGCAGGTCTACTGTCTTCCGGTGGTTCAGCAGCTTCTTTGAAGCTGCTGAAAAGGAGGAGGAGACTTCCTTTCTTGACCGGCCCCACAGTGGCAGTCCAAGGTCCACCCGGACACCAGAGCTTGTCCAGACGGTGCGAGAGCTGGTGGATGAGTGACCACTCCAGAGCGGACTGAACGGCTCGACGTTGGCAAGAGCACTAGCCACGAGGAGCTCACACAAGACCTGCAACTGCGCAACGAGGCATCAGTCCGGGCACCGCGCCGACTGACCGAGGACAACAAAGCGGCTCGCATCAGCGGCGCCAAGCGCATCCGGAGAATTATTTCCCGCGAAGGCATGGAGGCTTTCTGCAACAAGCCCAACGATGCCTTTCGCTTCGAGCTCGTTCCGTGCGACAGGCAGCGGTCGCAATGCCAAGTTTGAACCCGCGTGAACGCGTAGAAGCGAAAAATCTCGGCGCTTGTAGCTGTAGCCGTTTTGTTCGAAAAGAGCCCGCGTTGCACTGAGCTTATTATAGGCTGTATTCTGAAGTCTGCTTTGTAAGCACTTCTTAACGGATCGACTTGAAAATCGGCAATCACAGAGATGACATATTTTTCTAAATGCCTGAGG
>CAJPEV010004651.1:0-15804 GCA_905338385.1 Darwinula stevensoni | reverse complement strand
GCAAGGGGAACCACTTCCAAAAACTCCCCATGGGATGAACGACGGCTACCTCCACGTTGGTTCATCCTGGGTAACGCTAAAGCCGTCATAGCCTTGCGCCGTAGGCCGTCATGCGTCAGGGCGATGGTAACAGGGGCTCAGGCCAAAATATCGGAAAAATCCATGGCATTGAGAGTATTAAGTGTAAGCGGATGGGTTAAGTGGCTACGGTTTGATGATTGATATCTTAGTAAGGAGATGAAATACAATCATGAAATTTTCAGCACCACTGGATCAAGGCATTATCTAACGAATGATCAGCTTTAAAAGATTTCATCAAGTTGATAAGATCTTGGTTTCAGAGGTTTTGTCAGAATCGGTGTTTCAACTCAATAGATGGCGCTGCGATTAAGAAATTCTGTCCAATAATTTGGCAAAGGTTGCTCTATATTGTGGTCAAATTTCGTAAAGAACGGTTGTGTCCTCTCAGAGATATGAGCGTTCAAAGATGTACAATTTAAATGAAACGCCCTGTACATATCTAGAATTTACAAATGTAGGTTCATGTTTAGAATTCATGTTTCGAAATGCGGTATGTCCACCATCAGCAATGCAATTCATAACATTGGTGGTTGGAATGGAGACGCCGTGCTCAATATGCTACAGCACAGGAGTAATGTGCTACAATGGGAAACCCTGTTCAGAAGTAGATTAAATCGCAAAAAAATTATTCGGCTTGAGGAAGCCCGTTTTTTATTTCTTCTCTGGCCGCGTATATCCGAAGGAGTAACCTTTCAACACATTATTTTCAAAAGAACATAGTTCAACAAACCTTGTGCCTTGCTGTACTGAGAATCAGGCGTAGTCACTTCGTATGCTTTCTCAGTAGTGCCTTGCGAGTTTGATGGGGTCATCGTTGCTGTCTCTGTGGGAATTTACAGGTCAGAGTAATTGTTCAATTATGATGTTTAAAGAACTGTTAGTCTGCCATTTAGGTACAAAACAGGGTTTGGGACTTTCCTTCGAAAACCTCGATAAATGAAAGCATACCGGAGTTGCTCAACGATTGTAACTTCACGATTATGTGATAAACTCTCATGAAGATGATAAAAACAGCATGATCCATGTCGGACAAATATTCACATATCGCTCGGAAATTACCGCCTTTTAGCCCAACTGGAGATGAGATATCAGTTATGCCCAGAGGTAATAATACGTAACTTTACCCTTAGGCCCTTGAGAATCTGCTATTATCTGTCTATCCTGATGCTACATTGCACGCATCTGGTTTATGCATCCGCTTGATGCATAAAGCTGGTACATACATCCCGAGAAGCCTACATCAACCAAAGCCTGGAACGTCTGTCGCATTACCTTCTGAGGTTTCATTTCGGCACACGTTTGAAGTTTGACTCTCACTTCTAAGCCGGACGGATGAGCATTAAACTTAAATGGGATGCAATGAATCAGTCACGAAAGTCGCGAAGTGTGCGATCAAGTTCATGAATATTATGCTTCTGAGACTTTGAAACTTTATCCCAAGGAATCTGTGACGCTGATATAAGCTGGGCACGCTATTTGCTGTGATGTTGCAAAATGCTTGCGGGTTCGCAGTTTCAAGGGGTAGCTTGAAAGTAGAGTGGGCAGTGATTCCTCCATCATGGTTCAAGCAGCAATACCAGTTTAGGCAGTACAGAGCACTTCTTTATTTTAACTTTTGAGATGTGCCAAGATTACTCGTAGTAACAAAGTTTCGCCAGTGCCACTGGGTCCATCAATGAATATAATTTTAGGCACGTCGTTCAATTCATCAGTCCTCTCAACTACATAATTGAAAATAGTTTGTTGGTATTGATTGAGTTTCAGCATCCATTCCTTAACAAAGAGTTCCATTTCTGACTCAGACCAGGGTAATAGTTCACTTCCGACTTCAGTTGTGATATCATGTGGTGCATGCAAACCAACATCCGAGCAGGATTAACCATGATAGCGCAACTTTATGTCTGTGTCCAGTAATCGATCATTGTGTCAGAATTGCCATTCATTTTTTAAATGCCTGATATCTCAGTTGTGGTGGGGGCATCACATTCGATGTGACCGTGGAGCCTTCTACTTGTTCTCTCGAACACTATACCAGCGTGAGCTGATGGAAACGGGCCTACATAGCGTAAGGATATAATTAAGTTATTCACCTACGACAAAAAGACTGGATGTATTGTACAATGTGCACGTCAAGTTTCTGCTTTGTTGCAATTTTCTGACGTTCGGCCTCATCATATATGCATAAGGAAATGTTATTTCTTTCTTGAGTGGAATTTAAGTTGAATGGCCTGTGGTAACCTTTACCCAGGATCTTAACAGGTGACGGGCCACGACAGGATTCAGGATATTGCAGGATTTAGCTATCTATTAGCGGGATTCTGAAAACCTACGGTAACACCAAGAGCCGTTTAAAAAAATGGTTGTTCTAGACGGGCTATACAAGGTTCTTGATGGAATCGAAACTGCTGTAAAAGAAAAAAAAAGGAGCATGGTGGTAATGGAAAGATGCCCAGTGAAATATATTCCGCATCCTGAACACTACTGTTTTCTTCGCTCATCGCCAAAAAAGTCACACCAAGAAGGAGTTGAGCGATCTTGATGAAATTTAGTAACCATACTCGTATTAGTGCATCATGAAATCGGTGCTAGTTTCAAGGTTGTAGGTTGAATATTCGCTGAGAAAATTTGTCCAACATCCCAATTTAAATGAGGTCGAAAGGGTCGTAATTATCGCCCACAAAGAACATCAAGGAGTTTATTAATGAAATGCGAAACATGAACTTCAACTGATGTTTAGTATAATGAAGGAAAGTTTCAAAGTTTCAAGAAAACTTGCCGAGCTAGCCGAATGCCCCGAGGGATGGAGAAAAGTGCGACTTCACTAATCAGGCCAGTTTTCTTTTCTGCTTCCGTCCATTCATTTCGCTTCCCTTCAATCGTTTGCTTTTCGTCTTTAAAGCCATGCCAGGACGACGTCCACAGAGACAGTTTCTCCAACTTCATCAGTTCTATCGAGGTCGGTCAGTTGGCATAATGGAGGTAGGCCGTAGCATGCATCAAGTTGCGCATCGGCTCAGTGCAAACTACCGTCCGGCGTTGGTGGACTCGGTATCAGAACGGAGCTGACCGTGAAAGGCAGCGAGGATCAGGCCCCCTCGCATCCCGACACCCAAGGACGACCGGTATTTGAGGACGTCGCTTCTCTGAGACCGAATCACTTCTACCTGTGTTCGCGGAAGGTTCTGGTGGTGGGGACAGGTAGCCAGACAGGTCGCCTATCTAGTTCTGCCATAAATACTATTACACGATTTACATGTTCCTCGCATTCTAGAAGCTATAATTTTTTAGCCTAGTAATCGTGCAGTGTTTTAGCCACTGTATTGTTTGGTAACATTTTAGCTGCTTGTGTTGCGTGCAGTAAACATAGAATGGGGTGACGAAGAGAATCACGCAGCAGTGATTGCCCTGCACTAAGTGGGACAGAAAGCTGCAACCATTGCAACCAGCTGCCAGTCGGTAGTTTGTTACAGAGCTATCAAATGTTACAATGATACTCAGGGAGTACGAGACCGCCCTAGATCTGGACGTTCACGCACTGCCAGAACACTACGAGTCATCAAAGCAGTTAGCAACATGATTCGGCGAAATCCTCTCAGCAAACAGAAAGTGATGTACTGGGAAATGGCCATCTCGACTGGAAACTATAAAATCAGACCTAAGGATGGGTGCTTACTCAAGAAGCACAGGACACCTGCTGATTCCATCTCTGAAGGAAATCACTAGGTCCAGATCGAAAGGGTTGTTGCAGAGGTATGCGCAAAGCAGACACCAGAAAATCCTCTTTACTAATGAGAAAATCTTCACGATTGAAGAAAAATTCAACCGGCAAAATTACCAAGTGTATGCCCACGACTATCGGGAAACAGCATAAGTCATCCATAAGGTGGAGAGAGGACACTATCCTGCTTCCATTATGGTTTGGTGGTGGATGAGCTATGAGGGCGTCACCAGGCTGCATTTTTGCGAGCAAGGAGTGAAGACATCGGCCAAAGTGTACCAGGAAGACGTCTTAGATAAGATAGTGAAGCATTTCAACTATACAATGTTCAATGGGGACAACTGGATCTTCCAGCAAGACTCTGGACCTGCTCACAATGCTAAGACAACGCAGGAGTGGCTAACCAACAATTTCCCCGAGTTCATCAAGGCCTCAGATTGGCCATCTGGGTGCCCCGACGTGAACCCACTGGACTACGAGCTGTGGGCGAAGTTGGAGATGATGGCTTGCCACAGAAGACATCCAAAAATTGAAAACCTCAAGCGAGCCTTCCAAAATCAACAGCCTCAATGGACTCTCAATCGACGTGGTGCGTACTGTCATCGATGAGTGGCCTGACGGGTTAAAGTCATGGGTGAAGGAAAGGGGTGGACATTTTGAATGATGTTTTGAGTGATGATTTTGAACTTGTTAGTTATTATGTAGGGAAATAAATGATGTCAGCAAATACAACGTATGTTTCATATTAAAACAGTTATGACAAAAAAGACCTTACATAATTTATGGCAGGACTATGTAGACCGCAGTCCCAGCTGGATTTGACGCCGGTGCACAGTCCTAAAAGAAGTTCCCCAGCCACCGTAATACCAACTAACCGACCTCGATCGAACTGGTGAAGTTGGCGAAACTGCCTTTGTGGATGTCGTCCTGCCATGGCTTCAACAAGTTCGCTGCCACATGACGCACATGCGCGTCACGCGACTCGTGCTCTGGGAGACGGATGACGCGCATGTGCGTCACCCAGTCTTGTCAATTTTACTTGTCTGAACTGGTCGGCACTAGTTGCATTTCTTCTCGCTTTAGTGGCACTTGGATTGAGTTTAAAGTTATTTGTGTGCCAGGTTGGTTTTCATCCCAGTGATTTTTTTATCATGGGTGATTAAATTGACATGATTCCAGGTCCTTCCCGGCCAAAGCAACCACGAAACGATGCAGAGAGAGCGTACAAGGAAGATGAAATTGCTGATGTATTAGAAACAATATCCTACTATTCTGACAGTAACTTCAACATTTCTAGTGATAGAGTTAGCACCAGTGAATCTGACAATGAAAATGGCTCTCCCACCAGTGAAGTTACTACTACACCTGCTGGATCCTCAAGCCCTTCTTGGTCGGATGGATCTATTTTGATGAAAAAAAAATTTCACTGGTGTGCCTGGGTTGAAAATTGAAGTTGGTGGTGATGAGCCAATACATTTTAAAAATATTTTTGCGCGTGACGAGTTTCGTAGATACAAGACAATAGGGATTCACATACTCCAAAATGATGGTGCTCAATGCATACAACCTGTATTGCATACTAGCGAGTTTGTTTGACCTTCGGGCAAACAAACTCCCTATGGTCGCTCCTTCCGCGCTCCATTACCTTGGATAGTGAATACTTCATTCATTTTTTGCGAAATGGGAAACACGTAATAAAAGTACGTCATCCTTTTAAATACATGACATATGGGGTAGAAATTATTGATTTTTATCAAAATCATTACTTACATGATTCTGTGTGTGCCTTACTTTAAATCTTTTCTTGTGTCTCTATTTGTAATTTTGGAGAATACATTTTGAAATATTGTCATCCTATGATGACGTCTGTTATGCGTGCGCCAGCTACTCTTCTTTTTCTGCCTGATACAGTAGGATATGACAAATTATTTGAAAAGTTACCTCCTCAAGAAATATAAACACCAAAAACAATTTTTAAAATTTGACGTTTGACATTTACAAAAAAATTGCGTCAACGGTCACGTTCTTGCCAAGTTTCAGCTTTCCATGTGTCTCCCCTCGAAGAAACGAAAACTTTTTGAAAATATGTTCTCCGAAAGGTCCTATGACATGCATCACCAAAATAGAAATTTTCCTGAACTCAGCATGCGAATAGCTACTCATGTCAGTCAGTCATCTACTCACTCACTCACTCACTTTTCCATTAATAATAAAATTAGAATTTCTTATTTACGCAGCTATCCAATAGCCACTTCTTTGCCAAGTTTAAACTTTCATGCGCCCTCTGTTTTGCTGGCTCAGAAAATTAGGAAAAATACGCCTTTTACAAAATATGTGTCTTGAGCTGTTTTCACCAAAAGGTACCATTCTTTTTTTTTAAAACGAAATCCACCCTCAGTGAACTACATGCCCACAAAGTTTCAGTGTTATACGTTTGCTAGTGAAAAAACCTGTTTAGAAAAGCCGATCCGCCCAAAAGCAATGCCCGGAGGGGATGAACCATGAAAGCTGAATACTCTTTCAGCTAAGTAATATCATGCCACTTATACGTGTGCCAAGTTTCACCTTTCCATTCCTGTCCAATTCGCCACGAAAATTTTCTTCTCAAAGCATCGCACCTCGAAAAAATTCCCCCAGTCGATATATCGAGACTTAACATTTTTCTTTAACCCCTTGTCTCAGTAGTCACATTCCTGCAAAGTTTCAGCTTTCCATGTTCATCAGTTTAGCTGTTGGGAAAAAATCAGTTGAAAACACCTCCCTTTGAAATTTGTGCCCCCAGGGCATTTACTGCCAAAGTCTGAAGTATTCTGCATGCAGCATCCCAATAAGTAGTTATGTACCAAGTGTCATCTTTCCACACTAATTCAATACGCCAGGACATAAATAAATACTTGAAAACGTCGGCTTACAAAAATATGCGCCAGCTACTTTTCTATTTCTGCCTGATACAGTATGATATTGAAATCATTTGAAAACGTTACATCTTCAAGAAATATGAACCTAAAAAATATTTGGAAAATTTGACGTTTGACATTTGAGCTCAGTGCGTCAACATTCATGTTCTTCCCAAGTTTCAGCTTTCCATGTGTCTACGTTTGAAGCTCAGAGAACTATTTGAAAATATGTTTCAGAAAAGGTGTGCCCCAATGGCATGTATCACCAAAACAGAAATTTTCATGAACTCAGTATGCGAATACCTTCTCATGTCAGTCAGCTACTCACGATCGCCCATCTAAAATATGAAGGGTTGAAAGGCAAAGTGGTCTATCTGCAGAAAAATTCCGAAAAACGGAAAAGTGGTCTATGTACATATACCCCTATTCCTTCCATTGAAGAAAGTAGTTGAGAGCTTGAACGGAAAAGCGTTCTATCTGCAAGAAACAGTATCCCAAGCTACTGAAGGAGAAAATGAAGATTCTAGGGACCTGGCTCTGTAAATTAAGAAGTGTTGCATGCAATGAATCTATTTTTTTTATTTTGCAGAAATTCTAAAGAGTACTTTTCTTAGGAGAGAAGTGGGGTATCTTGGGGGAATATGGCCATTGGGGTTATTTCGACCTTCAAAATGAATCCCCTAACAGACTGAAAAATTATTGATAGTTTTCGGTGAATTTTAAAAGTAGTTATGCCGAAGAGTAAATGCAATTGTCGAAATGTTTCGACCTGTTCATTAATCCGTTTCTCAAAGGAATTCGGGATACGTTGATGTTTTGAATGTCGTATGTATGCCATTGTAAACAAATATGATGTTTGAGCAACTTAAGCGTGTACTTCATAATAGTAGCGTGGGTACAAGAACTATCAATATTTCCTCAAAGTTATTATAGGAGGTATGTTCCTTCCAGAATGCTTGTGGAAAGTGCTAGTTCCTCCATTTGCGCTTTGCAGGCAGTGTCGTCAACTTTGTTATGCCAGCCAATATGGTCATCTTGATTTGGGGTAAGATGCACCTATCTTTGACTTCATGGTAACACCGCACTAACCTATTGGCAGTATCAGCTCATTTTCAAGTAGGACCTCAGGCAACAAAACAGCATCCTATGCGCATCCTCTGTATATTTGGATAAACGTACTGGACATCTGGACGAAATATGCAGTGCATGAGGATATCCACATGCACCGCCTCGTGGACATCCGCATGACTTACTCCAGAAATTTTCGTGACATAAAATTTGAGTGCAGGTAAATATCCCTTGTGCACAAAAGTTAAAATGTCATTTTATGATTTTTGGCACTATTTATGCATACTAGTGAAAATATGCGACTTTTTCCAGTGATGTAAGTTCTCTTAGTTCACACTCGTAGCGCATGTTTACTTTGATCTATGGTTGATCATAACTCTTACACCTACGGTTATATTTTGTAAACTTTGTGAAAGTCAAATTCGACCTTGATGGTTCGTTACGACCAGGTTTCATTTTTTGAGGTGATCAAAGAGGCATCAAGCTAAAAAATAAAGTTGTCGGGTAGCATCTGATGCCAGACCTTTATCTCTCAGCAACATCGGTTCTCCAAGAGTATTTCAACTTCTTACTTATAATTTTTTTCCATTCAGATAAACTCCGTCAGATGGGTACAGGGTGAGGCGAAAGTCCGGCTCACCCTTTGAATGAGAATAACTTCTCAACGCTTGATCTCATCGAGACGCTCTTTTCACCATTCGAAAGACTAGACAATTCTGCATGAAATGAAGGATTTTCACATTATTTTGCTAATGATATCATTCGAAAATTAAATTCCTATTCTGGGGGTTATCCAAAGGCATTGGCACGTGAAAAGTTGCTTGCAGCACCGCATCCAATTTTCTGTTCGAGTGTGAGAGTTAGCGTGCCTTGACTGTGATCAATTCTAATTCATGGAGGATTGAGGGAAATGTATGATAAGTGATTGATCATTGGTAAGGGAGTTGGAAATCTCCGGTTTTACTCCGAATGTGACGGAAACCGCTCGACAATCCCGGAATAAATTAATCGGAGAACCCGTCAGCCGCAAGTTGTTTGCCCACATCAACTCAAATTTTGACAAGACAGGAAATGTAGCAGACCTTCCCCGTTAAGGACATACTCTGACAGTCGAACAGAAAATTAGACACAGTGCAGCAAGCATGTTTCTTGCAGCTGACGGTTTCTCCGATCAATTTCTTCCAGAATTGTCGAGCGGTTTCCGCCGCATTCGTCGAATGGTGAAAACAGCATCTCGATGAGATTAAGTGTTACGAAGTTATTCAAATTCAAAGGGTTGGCAGGACTTTTGACTCAACCTGTATATGAATACACCTTTTCTACTGGCCAGTTTCTCAATGGAATTCAAAGATGAGGGGATGATCTCGTTTCTATACCTTCTCTCACTGAAAACTTTAACACCAATAAAAGGAGATCCCTCAGGATTTCATCAGTGTTCTTCATGAGGGTATTTCCACCTTTGATATGGTTGCGAGATGTATGAGAAATTACATAGCTAGGAAAGAAACTGTGATAATGAGGCTCCATCCTTACATCCTCAGACTTCTCTGAACAAAGCTACTATTGAAGGCTTTTATGCCATCATTTACTATGATTCTAGTACGACTTGGAGAATTTTATATTATGAGCTTGGCATCAGTTGCAAAGACCCCGCAGTCTTGTCATTAAGTGTTTGAAGAATTTCAGGAAATGCGCGAGATTCTCTCATCTCCAGACAGTAAAAAAAAAAGGAAAAGTGTTCAAGAGCTGATGGCCTAAAGAGACACCTCGATGTCAA
Organism: Darwinula stevensoni; assembly: GCA_905338385.1. Classification (NCBI taxonomy): domain Eukaryota; kingdom Metazoa; phylum Arthropoda; class Ostracoda; order Podocopida; family Darwinulidae; genus Darwinula; species Darwinula stevensoni. The sequence continues at coordinate 6,263 of CAJPEV010004651.1, read as the reverse complement.
AGGAGACACATTTTGGATATTCTTCTTCACCGTGAAAAATATGTCCAGAAAATGTCCTATAAAAGCCCAACATGATCTGGCTTTCAAAAGATGAGCTTCGACCTCAATTTTTGAAGTCTGGTTTTTTAAGTCCGATGTCCACCATCAATTCTCAACGTTCACTGTTAAAATCAACCAAAAGTCTAGAATCATCACAGCTGCATTCCGTAATCAAACAATTTTGGCGAAGGTCTTCAGAGAACTTGAGATAACGGGACCAAAAACGAGAACATGGCAGATGCTGCTTCACCATGACGATACTGACCCTCTCAAGGAAAGGCCGTGGACTTCATACCTAATCGAAAGGGCATGTTCTCTCTTCTTCACCAATTACTCATATATCCTGATTTGCTAACTACGACTTCTGGCTCTTTCCTTAGCTTAAGTCCAAAATTGCTGAAGACTATTTATAGGGATAGATTTACTAGCAAAGACTGAATGAGCAGAGCTTTGTAGTATTAGAATATTGGAATTCATCCGTCTTGGAATGGTATGTCCGATAAATAAATAAAATCGTCACTACGAGGTGTTTAAAAAAAAACTGTCAATTCCTTTCTTTTAAATATGAATGATAGTAACTTTCAGCCGATCGGCCCAATATTTTAAAAACCGCATGTGGATATATTAAACAATGTGTTTGTGCATTATGAACGATATTGACACACTTGCTACACTGTTTAAAACGTGAAGGTTAAGAAAATGCACCGGATATTCTTCATGATAATGATTTTCAACCTAGATCACTAAAGATCACTGTTCTTATTTTATTTTCCGATTTGAGGGCTCTAGACCGAATTTATGGGGTGCAGCACGAAACGGGAAGAACGTGAAAGAATGGGCCATAAATAGAGCATATATATGTTGACATATGTTTCCCCTGCCATAAATGAGATAGTGTACTATAATTCAGGACAACGACACGATCAGGGAATGGAGACAGAAAAACATGAGAACAAAGATGGCAAATGCGCGATATGGGCTTGAATAGGGTGCTCTTCGTTCATGCGACGCGCTGGTAGGTTAGGTAGAGGCCATCCAGCGAATATTATGCTGCAGTTTCCTACCCAGTCTGCGCTTGTCATCGGGGCTCAGTCTGGTGATCAGCTGGTTTCTTGTGAAACCCAAATATACTTGTCCTGTGCTAGTTGTGGGAAGTATCTAAGGAAAGAGCATCGGCCTTCTCTGGGTGGCCCAGAGAATGCCGAAAGGCTCCTTTTTATGCAAGAGAACAGCTTACAACGCCATGAAAGTTATAACCAGGGATCATTTCCGAACAGAGAGACTGTTACGTAATCAGATTTTATCTGCCATGCTTGCCGGAAGACATGTAGTAGATACTACACCGTCTAATACACCGTCTGTAGCCACTATTCAGCTCAGCATCAGACAGAGCGCAGCTACTCAAAAAATAATTGTTCCGCTGTGTGTCGCCTCATGTATTTATGGTACCGCAGGCGGTACGAAATTAGGTCTTGGTCGACCACAAATGTTATTTTCCAGAATGGTCGCGTTGTTGCGCAAAGGCACCTTTCGAGTAACGATGGGGATTCCCTCCCTTTTACTGACGGATTATCCGTTTTTAATCAGGTTCAAGTTGAGGATATGGTTAACAGTCTTAGGAAGCTGGCTGTCGAAGAAAAATCAACCTGCTTCAACTTTGAGTATCTGGAGATGTCCGACTCGATGGTCGAGAAATGGACTAGGTTATCCAAAGACCAGTTCCAGGAACTCTCCTCCATGCTGTCCTCTCTCAATTTACAAGAGAGGAAGCATCCTGATACGGCGCTGGCGCTGTTTTTAGCTAAGCTGAGAACTGGGGAAACCAATGAGAGGCTGACCTCTCTTTTCAATATCTCTCGGTGAACAGCTGAGCTGATAATGCCGAAGGCAAGTGATTCCCTTTTGTAGACTTTCTTCCCCTTCATCTGGATCTTTCCAGGCTGGACATGGAGAATCTTTTAGGCCACAATACTACGGTGGCCCAGGAGCTTTTCTGCGGGCATGATGTGAACAAGGTGATAACTATATGGGGTGGCACCTATGTCTACCCTAGTAGCACATAACATTGAATCAGCATTGATTCAATGTTGGTTCCATGTTTTTTGCTACTAGGGTACATACAGGAAAGCTTCTACTACAGCTTCCAAAGGAAATATTTAAGTATGCATAAATATCGCCCCCCTTCTTAAGCCATTCATTACAGTTGCAGCAAATGGGCATATAATACAGTATACGTTTTTGGCCTCTATACAGTCAACACATTTGATGCCCAAATAATGCAGCAACTTTCTAGCAATGAGGCAGGTCCTCGTTCCTTTTTTTTCAAAAGGGCGATGTTTTCCTTGTTGATCGAGGTTTTTAGGGACGTTTTTGCTCCACTAAGGGAGTGTGGCTTCGACGTCCATATGCCTGATTTTGTGGAAGCTGGCCTTTCAAAGTAGAGTGATGCTCAGGCAAACCGATCATGCCTTGTAACAAAGTGCCGGTTCGTTGTGGAAGCCGTCAATGGACGGTTGAAGCAATGTTTCCGGTACTTTGACAAGGTGTGGTCGAATAAATCCATCCCTCATATGATGATCAATTTCAGGATTGCTGGAGCAATCCTAAATGCTTTCCATGAAAGCATCGAATAAGACAAGGAGGGTGGTGAGAGCATTGTTAGGTCAATGCTCTCACGTCTGGATGAGTCTAATCGTTCGGCCTCGCTTGTCAAAGGCCAGCGATAAAACCGGAGGTCTGCAAGTTTTGAGACACTGGACGGCACTTCTCTAAGGGAATTGCCGATATTCTATTTTGCTAACCTCCAGCTTTACCACTGGGGTCATATCAGCTGAAACAAACCAGTGCTTGTTATACAGAGTATGTCAGCCCTGATGGAAGTTCTGAGGTCCAGTAGTGCAGGCACTGTGGACATCTTTCGCTTATCTCTCATGGCATTTCAGCTGAGTGCCCAATGTTGATGCCGGATCCAGCATCTCCACCATACTCAAACAAAGTATTTTATCTACGTTTTATTAGCTCAAGAAAAATCCGGTACCGAGGCAATAGTCGAGTACTATTGTCAGTGTAAAAATGGTCAGATGACTGTAGGGTGCTGTGCACATATGACAGTTCTCTGGTTTCTCGGGCATGGCATGTTCCAACCCGAAATTCAAATGCCAGCAAAGTCTCTGATACTTCTGTCTACTGATACGTTTCATACGTTCTACCGGTACGTTTCAAGTTTCAGTCCTCTATATCTCTCTATTTCAATAAAGCGAAAAATTGCCTGGAGATTCGTTCCCGTCGAGAAAAATAGGAAGATGGTCGTTTAAATAAACGTACCAGGATTTTCACGAAAGATAGGAAACCTATGCGGCTCAAACGTTTTGCATAGTACAGCTAGCCATGAGTGCTGATCCACCTAAAAAAGTGGGTGACACTAGTTCGTTACCCCCCAGTTACGCAGCTGTTTTTCATCGGCGTGAGGAAAAATGCCACTTTCAATGAAGAAACGCTACGAGGATGATTTCATGCCGCACGTCCCTTGGGTCCGAAGCTCTCTCATGCGCGATCGCAAAGTACAAAAATATCTCAAAGCCAGCGAAGGTCGATTGGCTTAAAATACAGGGTGGCCTATTAGTAATAGGGCAGTTAGTTGTACAATCAAGAGTCACTAACTGCCCTATTACTTCTTGGCCACCCTGTATTTCGAGAGACGGGAATGATGGAGGGAAAGAGTGATCGCTCGGACTGTCAAACACCTGGGTCTGGTGCATGCTTGGGGCTGCCTCTATGCTGGAGGGATTGGGAAGATCTGCACCTTCACCCAGAACCTGGATGCGCATCTGCTTAAGATCATTTATGAGCGTACCCTCTTTCCTTTTGCAGCTACAATATTTCCCGATTCAATGAAGACTTGGGTGATGCAGGAGGACAATGCTCCAAAGCACACCTCAAAGCAGGCGACCAACCGGAGGGTTGAAAATGAAGTGTTCCGTTTGGACTGGCCGTCGCAGTCTCCTTACCTCCACCCCATAGAGAATGTGTGGGCTCTCTTGAAGGTCAAAGTGGTACATCGGCGCCCCAGAACGATCCAGTACTTTAAGAGCAGTAATTAAGGTGTGGGAGAATCGAAGTGAAGAATTTGCAAAAACAATTGGCAGTCTTGATGAGACTTGATGCCGGACCGATTACGTGCTGTAGTCGAGCGCAGGGTGATTATAATATGTATTGAGATCAGGGCTCTGTATGTACTTTCTGATAATATAATAGGTTTTCCTACATCTCTCGTTGAATAAGTGATAGTCCTGGTATGTTAATTTTGAAGCGTACTGTACCTCACAAAACCTCACCTGAGAGCATGCCTCGAAAGTATGATTTTTTCATTAACTCAACAAACTCAACATCACAACAGATCTTTCATTATCAAATTTAGATAAGTTTGCCCGAAGGGCAAAGAAACTCGCTAAGGAACCGCATTCAGCTCTCTATTAGCAAATACAATTATTAATGCATTTGGAGCATTCGTTTCCGAAGTTCCCCCCAAATGACGCATTCGAACCCCTTTGTTTGTGGGTTTGAAAATCCATGCGCTTTCGACTCTTCCTCTTTAAAAATAGTTGTTTTTCTCTGAGAAAATGTTCTTAAAGACGTCATTTGACTTCCTGCATGAGGATCACCAATAGAAAATTCAGTGCGTCGTATCTATGTTCTATGTTTGGGGACAAAACTCTAAATACGTGCCCACTTCAAACTCTTTCTGAGGCTACATACCACGAGAAAATACGTCATTCACGAAGATGGTTTATGGCTATTTACGTTCCCGTATCGTTGAAGTGTGAGCATAGAAATGGCATTAGTCTAAACGTCCTGGATTGGCCAAAACCACTCAAAATCGGAAAGTCGAGGGAAAATCTTCCTTGCCGTTTTCCTGCTACAAACATATATGAAACCAATGTGCATCCATAAGCATACCGGTACGCATCAAACCAAGTATAACTGCCTAGCCTATGACCAAGAAAGGCATAGGGCAAAGACCTCGCGCCGCATGCTAAAGCAGTAAGTTTTCTGTTCAGATTGGCCGAAAAGTTATTCGATGCCAATGAGTCGAGATCGATGTAGGCATGAGCGTTCGTCCAAGAGTTAGATATTGGTATGCTGAATTAGTCTTGTCAGGACACTTATCTCCAATGTCGAACTGTTATCTGTAGAATGCAACCCAACATCAGATTGTTGTCCATCCTGTTTCCTTTGAGGAAGATAGTGTATTAGAGTGGTAAGATGGTAAGCGTCCATACATGGGTTAGGCCTAGGCCTGCGAAATCAACCCCTTTTGAAAACTGTCCCCAGGGCATGTACCCCCCTCCCTCCCGAAGTCGGAATTCCTCCTGAGTAAACTCGCAGTTACACTCCCTTCAATGACAGAGGACAGGACATGTGTTTGATAATCGCATAGGCCCAAACCTCCATCTGGGCCTAGGCTTGCAAAATCAGTCCCCCCGAAATGTCCCCCCATGGCATGTACCTCCGAATTCGGATTTTTTCTAAACTCTGCATGCCAGTAGCTACTTGTGCACCAAGTTTCACATTTCTAACTTCTCTATAACATGGTTAATCTCTAATGTTTTTCTTCACTAGAAATAGCTATCAATCCATCTCACAAAGGGGAAAATATACAGAGAACTTACATTCACTGCACATATATGAGCCACTACCCGATACGGTGTCCACAAATAGAAAAACTCCAGTTTTAAGATGAATGCTTCTCATTGCTTCAATCAAACGGAGACCTATGGAAAGCTGTAACATGGCAAGAACGTGACATGCTCTCAGTTGAAATGTCAAATGTCAAATTTCAAAAATATTTTTAGGGGGCATATTTTTTGGGGATGTAACGTTTTTAAAAAATTTTTCTTATAATGCCATCGTCCATATAATGCGACTTCACGGTACTAATCTCTCGTTTCAAATGTTTCTGATTTTGAAAAGCTTCACTGGTTAGGACTAAATTATTCAATGGAAGACCTATGGATGTATTTGGCATTGACTCTTTCTCTGCGGACGGCAAGAGAAATTAAAAAAAGACATGGAATGGTTAGGAATTGAACCCATACCTCACGATTACCGGTACGATGTGCTATCACTACACCACCAAAACGGTGACATACAATGGCTTCTTTCGATGACATCCTTATCCATCACGATATATATTTAAAAAAAAACATTTCCCCCCAAAATGTGTA
>CAJPEV010004650.1:0-20257 GCA_905338385.1 Darwinula stevensoni | reverse complement strand
CATATGGGTGACTCCAAATGTAGTCGCCGATTCGCGAGTGGTGGCGTTCGGCTTCCCGTCGAGGGCGTTTCGCAGGGCTTCGTCATCGACTGTCGATGGACTTCCTGAGCGTGGTCGATCTCCGAAGTTCGTGTCGCCAGTTTCCAAGCGTTTCAACCAGCGAGACACCGTGCAATAGTGAACGACGTTGCCCTTAAATGCAGCGCAAATGTTGTCCGCGGCGGCTCTCGCAGTGTGTCCTTGGAGGAACTCGTAGTAGAGGATGGGGCGAAAAGTTGCTTGTTCGATCGGAGCCATGGCTGCCAACTGATGGCAGTAGCCGCCTTATATACCCCGAGGGCAGAAGCTTTGAGAACATTCCAGCACATACAAATGCAAAGCCCTGCTCATCATGCCTTTGCAAATTTTCATAAATAGTTTTAGAATGTGTTGCAAGACTTTCTTTCCAAACCAATATAACTCAATGTTCAATACATCACGATTTTCGTACCTAATCCGAATTGAATAATCTCATTGATGTCATTCTACGAGCAAAAATAATTTAAATCTAATATTAAGAGCTTAAAAAAGCTAGATTACATTAAGATGTGTTACGTTAAGTTTGAGTTGTTTTGGTTCTTCTTGAAAATATGTATTGCTTCATAATGCTGGCGTTAACATTATTGGCTAAAAAGTAAAGTTTTGGGCTTTGCAATAATAAACTTTCAGTAAAACTATTCCTTTCCAGAAAAGATACTTTCCTTAGGGCTGCCAAATAGGAACTCCTCAAATAGGAACATTGAAATCCCTATTGACCCTATATGCCACTTGAACATAATCGTTATTGCTATTCTTCGTTTTGTGCAGGTGTGGAAGGCAATTACTGGAATTGATATTTTTATTTGTGAAAATTATTCAACTCACCTTCATTTATTCCAAATGAGCTTATTTGAAGGTCTCTAAATTCTAGTTTAAGTAAATTTTTCAGTTACCAATGACACTTCTTTAAAATATTCATTAATTAATCAAATCAATTTAAAACGCGAGATCTGGCGTAAAACCCAATCACACATCCTGAAATGGAAGTAAAAACGTTTACATTGCAGTTTAATTGAGATACGTGCTTCTCCATTGGTAAAAATAGAACTCGGCCGAACAAGGATTAGCCTAATCTGGAAAATGACCTTATTTACTGAAATAATTAATCTTAATGACACTTGAGGAACATGAACTGCGCATTGGGAATTTGCTGTACCCGACTTTCTCTAATGTCTACCAGGAGTTCCACACTGCAAAAATATTGATACATACCTTGTATTCGGAAGTCCTCAAATGTCTCCGTCAAGTGTCCTCCAGCAACATTTACTACCACCACATTACAAGCACAATCTTCACTTAATTTGACAATTGCTCTTTGCAGTAGAACCAATGTTTTCCCAGTTCCACACCCACCAGACATGAGCAAGACAGGCGATTTCTTTTCCGCCAGTGCTAACTGCTCAGGACTCAGCAACACAATCTTTCCTGAGTCCTGAGCAGTTTTCTTTGCTTCCTCCATTAGCTTTGAACTCTTGCTGAAAAGTTCAGGGAGGGTGCGTGGAACCCTTAGAGCAGATGCACAATAGATGTAGAAGTTGAATAATTCCTTGAAATTTTTCATCAAATCAGACTTCTTTCCTGAAGCTTTCTCCAGTTCAATCTTGTTAGATTCCAAAAATTCTCTGAAACTTTTTTCGTCGTGTAGATCGGACTTATCGAGAATATGCAATTTGCAATTTTGGCACACTTCTTCTGAATGCTTGGAAAGCATTGGGAAAGCTGGAAAGCCGGCTATATCCACATTCCGACTCAAGAAGTCACCACACATAATGCGAAAGTTGCGGATGTCTTTTTCCAGCTGTTCCAATGCACGATCGAGATGATTAGCGACTGTCTTACTCTTGAGTATTCCGTCAACGCTGGTTTCCTTGGAAATACTTTTCACCTGGATGAACAAGACGACAATTCTCTCTCCTAGTATTCCAAAGCCAAACACATCATGTTCACCATCTTTTACGTTTTCACCTGATGGTTTGGAGTTTGATTGCTTATGAGACATCAGGAAGGTGGGAAACATGGGATATCTATAACATACTAGGGATGGTTTCTTTTCAAATAGTTCTTTGATTGTCCTGAACACAATGGCTTCGGCGCACCGACCCGGTGGAAGGTAAATTTGTTCTGGCGCCTGAATGCTACCGTCTTTCCTTTCCGTGTCCCATATGTATCCTGCTGGGAATAAAATGACATTTTTGTACGCTTCAGGATAGATCTCCTCTACGTATTTATCCACAGCTTCCGGCAAAGGAATTTCTTCATTTGCCCCTATAGCAACAGCAACTTTTTTCAAGTGGTCTTTGCTATCCAACTTTCCTATGCGCTCAGGGCATGGTAGAATCAGGGAAGGCCATCTGGAACAATTCTTGCAAATTGCTGTTTCTCTCTGCATAAAATAAATAATTTCATGGCTATATATCCTCGTTGTGATTGGTAAAAATAGGCCATCGACATTAATGGGTTTTTCATATTCCTCGTAGAAAGCAGACAAACAATTTCTGATTCTCTTCAGAAAATGAAAACATATGAAAGGAAATGGGACACTGGGTAGAAAAATGACTATTATACCGACCTTAATTCTCTTATAATCGCTTTTCTCCAAAAAAGAATCGGACATGCAGCAATTGGAATTAACTGATACATTAGAACACATCATATCATTTCATACATGACATTATTAAGATCACAAAAGAAGACGCCCTGTCTTTCTCATGCCTAGTGGCAAAGAGCAGAAATAAATGCTTAGCCGTTGCAAATTTTAGTTCTAAGGAGAAAGTTTAATTCTGGTTTCCCTAGCTTTGCGCTTTCTACTCATCTTTGAAATGAGATTCCATTCCATTTCCTTTAGCGCTCAGAAAGAGAAACTGTCCTAAATAAAAAAATGTGAAGAAATGCAATTAAATACTTCCATTGCGTCGTTGGAATGCAATGGAAATTTGCCATTGTCAGTTCCTTGTGCGCACAACGAAATATTTTGATCTTACACAAACTCTTGCGAACTTAAAAATGAAATAAATATGTTTCCATTCGAGGTATGTTGATGAGTCGTTTCTCGGTGAAGGGTGAACTGAGAGTACTGGAAGAAGACCCACATCACTAGCTTCCTCCATATTTGTCTTGAATAGGGGTTGTATTAATGCCAGAATGGGTTGGTGTCGACCCCACCTCCGCAACTGGTCTGTTAGTCTCAGAAAGTGAGTGCTTAAAGACTCGCCCTGTAGATGGCAATTACTACAGGGTGTCGAGAGTTCTACCCACTTTTGAAAAGTAATTACTTTGCAATGCTACATTTGATTAAGACGTGCTTTACGCCATTCGAAAAAATAGGAACTTCTCTATTATGTAAAACGTGTGGTCGCATTTTTTGCTGATGGTATCCATTTTCCTGAGACGTAATTTGAATTCCTTTTCTAGTGGCATTTAAAGGCGTTATTTAACTCTTTGCGGTCATGTGTCGGACAGGACCCGACATTAAAAAGGATTAGTTCCGGTCATATGTCAGGTGTCACCCGACATCACAAATATATCATTTTTGCCCCACCGTCTTTTGTTCGGACTTCAAAAATATGAGTAATTTTAAATCCAATGTGATTATTTAATAGAAAAGGCTGAAAATTTTCTTTTTGTTGAAGAAGTCTGAATAAATCATTTTTGGTGAAATGTGTTTTCATCTATTTTTATTGAAATTAAGTATGACCTGAGGGGACAACTAGTGGAAAATAAATATGACCGCAAAGGGTTAAGGGCGTTCGCATTTGAAAACGCGCCTGTTTTGCTGAGTCACATTGTTGTCTGTCTGATGGATTGTGTCTTCAATGTGATTGACTTTCCAACTGAAAGGAGTTGGAGGAAAATGACTGAGGAACGTTTGACCATCGATAATCGTGAAATAATTGTTCAGCTTTTACAACAAAAAAATCCGGCCAGAATATCACAGAAACCAATTGACAATTGAAGAATAAATTCCATCGTCCGTATCGGCTAGAACTTAGGCACATACAAGAACAAATAGCATAAATTCTCCAATTCGGACGCTCACTATTGACGATGGCATTCTTGGTCAGAGGCTAGGCCATCCATGGCCTAAAGAGCCGGGCATACAAGGCTCTGGCATTCTAGGCATGGCATCATATCTGCACAGGTTTCATCCTTAATAGCGCATGCTTATTGTTTGACAAGGCTCATTAAGAATACGTATCGTGTTTCCATCTATCGACTGTAGGTTCTTCATTAATGCACATTCTTTGTTAATGCATTGTTTCACTGATTAATTTTTTTTTTGGTCAGGAGTGGCGGCTTGCACCGTCGGAGCCATGCAATGCTTTCCTGCTTGCATTTCATGTCATGCCAATTTTTTTCCCGTTTTCATGATTATTGATGTCAAAAATAATATTGTAAACTTTTCGTTCCACATGCCTCGCAAACGGGCAGCTCCACCCGTCAAGATTGACGGTGACGATCTTGGCAATGGTGTGGTTGAACGCGAAGAAATGCTGATGGAAGTTGCACAGGACGGCGATCAGACTGTTGGTGTTGCACGGAAAACAAAAATTTCAATCTTTGGTTTAAACCAAACTGCTTCATATTTTTATGTAATCATTCAGCCCATTCAACGGCCAGCGTAACGGCCACAGGCAGCTAGTACACATTTATTTGAGGCTAAAACCCAAAAGTAAATACTCACACCAGCCTGCTATCAAACTAGTCAGCTTTTTGTTGCCGTATCACCAGGTGTTCCTCATGTGTGTCTTAAGAGGTGAAAATGGGAAGAATGGAACGAACACACAAAAAAATATGTTTTCCTTTACAGAGCCTGAAACTCAATGGATTGGATAATCTCAATAAATCCAATCAAATCCTAGTAACTACACATCTCTAGAGGATCGCAGAAAGATTCTTACAGTTTTACGCAGTGGATGAAGTAATCCCCTCCGCTCTCACCTGCAAATTTGTAGGCATTACCTTCCATGAAAGCCTCCATTCAACCTCCACATTTAGACGATCTATCGAAAGGCAATTCGGAAACTAAATTGCTTGAAGCTACTTCATCATGCCAAGGGCTGCGCACCCTGCACAATAAAGATTCTTTATATCGCCTACATCCACCCCTTCCTCACATATGGATTCGGCGCCTGACACGATCCTCGACGAACTTGGGCGTATAGAACCCGTCACTATCAAGATTGCATATCACATCCCCCGCCACTTCTCGACAGACTACATCTATCGAGTCTGTGGCCTGACACGCCTCTCCATTTACGCCTCAGAATTATGCTCCAATGTAACAAGCAAAATTTTCCATACAACACACACTGGGTGCTTTTCATAAAAAGGAACGGGGACTCAAACGCACATTCCGAGTTGAATCTCATAACATTCACCTAGACCAGACGGCCGTTTACAGTGGGCATCCCCATTGAACGGACCTTGCCAGCTCTCTCGGCAGCAGCCTAGTTAGTGAAAGGAACACTTCGCCTAACCCCACCCCTCTTCTGACGCTATGCAACCAAGACTATCCCTATGACTTCCACCCCAGGAGACAGGCCGCTAATAATATTATAGGCTTCTCCGTCTTCATTGGGCGGACCTACCGAAATATAATTCATTTCTTCTGACTCTTCCAACTTGCATGACATCCAGGACAAGCAGGGAGCCTGAATTATTACTGAAGTCAGTTATTGGCGAGGTACATGCCCATTATGTTTCATTCTTATACGTTTGCCCTTTTCACTGATGAGAAAGCATCATTGGGAAGCCGACCCAGCCAAAAGCTATGCCCTTGCCCCACTAAAAAATTTGAACTTTTGCTGAGCTCAACATCACATCAATTATACGTGTGACAACTGTCACCTATTTATATTAACCCAATTCGTTAGGGTAATAAAAATGGTTTATGTCATCCCAAAAAGTATGTCCCCAAAACATGCATTTGAAAATTGACATTTTCCTTGAACTCAGTGTTTCAGTAGGCACGTCAATATCAAGTTTCAGCTTTCAATGTCTCTCCGTTTGACTGAATCAAACATGTTTCACTAACCCCCCCTCGAATCTGTCTCCAAGGCATGTACCTCCAAAGTCGGACTTTTCTGAACTCTACATCATAATAGCTATTAATATTTGTGTACCAAGTTTCAGATTGCTAACTTCTCTAGGACATTGTTAGTATTATCGTCACTCACTGTCAGTCACGATCATCTATATACAGGGTGGCCAAAAAATGCACCAATTTTGATCGGCAATAACTTTTGAACAAACGAACCTTTTTTCGTGTTCGAAACAGGAATTGAAAGGTCTACCAATCCTCTTTCCATTACCATACCATTTATCAAATTTCCTTAAAAAACCGGAGCAATTACAAGTACATCCACCCAAAGAAGTGGATGAACAAGGCTTGCTTTTTTTTACCCTCTCTGTATGCAGCATCCTTTTGGCATCCAACGACGATTTTCCGTTGTATGCTTACAACTGCTGTGTCTTTCAAATTCCATCTGATGAAAGTGCATTAAAACAAGTTCATTCCAGTCATTTTTATGATTGCTATTCATACGATTATTGACTCAAAACCGGTTTTACGAGCGTGCCGCCGTTGTCTCCCTGGTCACTTATTGTCAATTGCTCTCATACTGAGTTGCAGCAGTCAGACCTATTTTTCTTCAATGTAATGTAGCGTTTTTTCTTCGTTTAAACTTGAATTATTCTCTTTGATCTTCAAATTTAAATGTTATTCTCTAAAATTTGATTTGAGATTTTTGCACCATTCAAAATGGCCTTGAGCGTGAGCGAGAATGATGCGTATGATAACCGTGCTGAGTCAGGAAATTAATTACTCATTGAATCAAATCCTCGCGGAGTTTATCGATCGCCAAAGGAAGAAATGAACAGTTTCGGATTTTTTGAGAAAACTTCAAGATTATGGAAGTGGGAAACATCGTCCGGGCATTTGGCGTCCAAAAATTGCTCGTACACAAGGAAACGTTGAGACTGTCGGTTCACTGATATGCAGCCAAGAAGACAAACCAGGCACCAGTTTAGGTGAGCGGAGTATTTCAAAAGAAATAGGCATTTGCGGTCTTCACTTCAGCGTATAACAAAGAAGGACTTGAACCGGTCTTGAATCAATAATCGTTTGAATAGGAACCATCAAAATGACCGGAATAAACTATTTTAAATGCACTTTCATCAGATGAAATTTGAAAGACACGGCAATTGTAAGCATGCAACGGAAAATCGTCGTTGGATGCCAAAGGATGCTGCATACAGAGAGGGTTGAAAAAAGCAAGCCTTGTTCATCCAATTTTTTGGGTTGTTGTTCTTAAATTGCAACTGCTCCGGTTATATTGAAAAAAATTTGATAAATGATATGGCGATGAAAAGAGGGTTAATAGATCTTTCAATTGCCGTTTAGAACAAGAAAAAATGTTTATTTGTTCAAATGTTATTGCCGATTAAAATTGATACGGTTTTTTATGGGCCAACCTGTATATTAGATCTTGCGTACAGCAACCTAACCATCCAACTTTGAAATAAGTAATTCCCATTCGTTCGGCATAAGCCAAACAGGCCTGAAATTAGGCATTAAATAAATTATGGGGCCAATGATTTCGTTAAAAAAATCCTTGCGTCTCCCATCATAGCACACATTTCGAAAGAGACGGACCTCGTGTTTTTGCCTCTTCGAAAATGAAAAAAAGGAAATTAATCACGATTCTGGATAATGGAGCGTCGAAGGCGCGACCATGGTCGCTATGAACACGCCTTTGTTTGCCCTTCGGAATAACAAACTCACAAGTAACTCAATATACCGGGTGAGAGAGAATATACACGCCGCTTTTTAACATATTGTGGCACTTCTGAAACAGCAGTTAGAATAATATTACTTTAATACATATCCTTTGAACGCATCCTTTGAGCATTGGAACCTATTTGACTTGTTATCTTGAGCCGTTTGACAAGAGTGAATTTGCAAAAGCAAATGTAATTTTTTTCGCACCTGCACCGGATGCCAATTGGAGGTCCTATCCCACCCAATGACATATATTCTCAGAATTTTTTCCTCTGCACTTCAGAACTCGCGGAGCAGATCTCTGACTCGTCCTTACGTCAGCCAATTTGCATTTGATATTTTTGCTTGCCAGAATCATCGTCTCGAAAACCAATGGCTTCTTCCACAGGAACGCAGTTTCCTTTGGTTCCGGCAAAATTTAGTTTCCCGCTTCTTCCCCTCCTCTCAGATAAACCGGTTCCTAGCAGGCTCTGAATAAATCTCTTAATATGCCTACATTTATGTTATCATTCACCTTAAATTCTCGGGAAACTGTGCCCACCCCATTCTTTCACAAGGAGTAGCATTTCATGGGGAGGTGGATTAGCTTTGGCCAGGGATTTGTGCGCTTCACGCCTGCCAACTACTCTTCTGCTGATATGTTTCCTCACGAAAAAAAAATAAAATACAAGTCGTCTTCATGTATTTGCACCTGTACTAAAACGGCTGGTGAAAAGTGAAAGAGGATTTTAGATTGATTCAGGGATTCGTAGAAGTCTTTGCAAAATAATATTTGCTATGTTATCTTTCATCTTGTGAACTCCAATGAATCTCAAAAAGCGGCGCTTTTTTATTCATCCAATAAAGAAAACTCATTAAAAATACTGTTGATTTTATGGTTTAACCTTATCTCGGGTTTTGAGTTCAAGAACGCCATTCTAGCTTAGTTATAATCAAAGATAACAGTTTGTTTCGAAAGGTAACTATCCTCTGATGTGGACTTCGGGACGGCATTCCTGGAGAAACGTTAGAGTCATAGCGCTTAGTTTGTAGATTTTCCTCAACTCTTACAGGACATTATACATGAATGTTTTCAAAAAAATTGGAAACTGAAGCGCAAAGAAAATAGCTAAAATTGTGTCACTTCAGCTGAAATGACTCTACGCCATTAGTAAAGGTATATATTAAACTGAAAAAGTACATTCGGTTACCGAATCATCCAAAGTCATTGGAACTCTTCTGATTTAAGGTATATTTAATATGAAGCAAAGTTACTACATGAAATTTGATGTCACTGCCAGCTGGCGGTTATCAACGATATGTGAAGGAAGATTCAAAGCCTTCTCCATCATTCTCCATCAGTATTTTCCTACATAGAGTCACTCTTGTACTGCAAACTCTATGAACAGTTTTGGGTAATCCCCATCCAAATAACTGGATCCGTTGGCACTCTGCATATAAAAAAGGAGCTTACTGTATCAGGCAACTTTGCTGGCCATTCCCAATAAATATTCGGGGTCATCACAAGCAAAATTATGCAACTCAGCCAACGTGTGGAACATTTTAGGAAACGATATAAGAAGCATTTTCGCTCTTAAAAATTAAATATTCCTTCTGGAGGCTACCTACGAAACAGAGTATCGTTTACAAAAGGGATTTTCATATTGTTCACCACTTGGAATTAGATTATGTTGGTAGAATCTCGACCTGTAAAATTCACATTCTTTAAAAATGGTATGTTACCAATGTAACCTCTTCGAGGTAGATTTAATTTACAAAAGCGAAAATGTGGTCAGAGGATAGAGAACTTTTCTAATTTCATGTTTCTGTACTCTCAGAGGAATTCGAAAGGTGGACATGTTTATTGGGAAGAGGTTGAAAACCAAAAAGCGAATGCATGTCATCGGCAAAAAATAGTTCCCTGAGGGGAATTATCCCATAGGTTGAAAGACATCAACATCATATGAAATTCATGGTTAAAAAGTTCCAGATTCTTATATTCGCCAGTTTCGCAGATGTAAACATGTATTTGGTAAAACTGTCTCACCAATTAAATGTGCCCAGAAGGAATGCACTTTCAAATGCGGATTTTTCCTGACATCAAATTCACAACTACTCTTGTGCAAAGTTGCATATTTCTACCTTAGCCTAATTCTCTGTAGTAAAAAAGCTTGAATACTGTCCCCAGTAAAAAAAATGCATGACACTGGAGACTTTACTGGAAGTATTGAAATTTTCCTAAAATTTGCATCTCAGCAGGTAGGTAAAATGTAAGTTTCAGCCCTCTATGTCTCTGGCTTTTTGAAGCAAAAAAATTAACGTTAAAAACAGTCCCACCAAAAATGTGCCATAAAGGCATGTACTTCCAATGTCAGAGTTTTCCTATCAGAATCCCCATAGACACGCATGGACTAAGTTTCGGGTTAATATCATATTCATAACCCAGAATTAGCAACAGTCACTCTCTCACTCGATCACGATTTGCAGGGTGTTTCGAAAATTATGGACACGATTTTGTTAGGCAGTAATTTTTGAACGTGTTGTGACAAAGAAGCGCCGTTTGAACCATACTATATTGTGAGGCCTCCGCTTCATTTCGGCATGCACAAATTAATAAATTAATGATACAATTTTCCTACTCATCAACTTCGGATGAGCTAATAACAACAAAAAAGGAAAATTATAACGTTGCGCATCATCACTTCTAAAGATTCATTACACTTAGGCATACATGTTATTAAATCGAGGCCTCACAATAAAGTATGTTTCAAAACTGCACCTAATTATCTCAAGCTATTCAATCGTTATTATCTAGAATAAATAATCATACCCATTATTTAAAATCCTGGATATTACATACTCTGTTTTGAAAAATAGTATTCTGTTCTGAACCACGTATTAAGTAATCTAAGGCATGGCTATTCGGAGAGGGTAAGGAAAACCTGATGTCAAGTTTGGAATCCATCAGGCTTGACGGTAAGGCGTGAAAACTCAATTATTTTAACTAACGTGAGATGAGGGACCTTCATCATTCATCTTCCTCTTGACCTCTTGTCTCTTTTCTCCATCAGTCATCTTCCTCTTGACCTCTTGTCTCCTTTCTCCTTCAGTCGACTTCTTCGACGCCACTCCACAAGAACTTTGTATTTGGAGGGACAGGTATTTACGACACCTAATCCCAAGATATCTGGCTTGTTGTCAGTGCAGTAAAACCTGAGTGCGAGAGGCAATGATTATGGCTTTATAATTTTCGTTCACTACAAAAAATGCATACCAGGGTGTTGCTAATCCACAAATCGTTTAATGTAACATAATCAGATGAAAACTTAATAATCAGTTAGAAACAAGCTCATATAAGCCTAATTGACTCTTCGCGAAAGTTTTTCCTTTTGGGAACTGAGATAATAACAATAATATGCATTGGTCTTTTTTGCTGCCACACCAATTTCGTTCATTACATCTTCTATATACTGGATATTACCATCTGGAAAAGTTGTACTCCTACACTACCACTGGTAATTTACTCGGATGGTAACATTGTAGTTGGGCAGTCAATAATTAGCCAAGAACTGCTGTCTCTCGCGGTATTTATAGATAGGAATTCGTTCCACATTCCTCTCTTCAGATCTCAAATGACTCAGAAACGGATAGGATCAGTCAAGATTCCAGTCAGGGTGTTCGCATGAGTGCTGGACTGTGATCAAGGGCAAGCCCTACTGTCAGTGAATATCTATCTTATATCCAGCTTGGCAAAGGACAATGCAAACGCATTGCCCTCCCAGTCCCTTCCGCAAGTGTGCGAATTTTTCCTGGCTTTGAAACATCTATCTGTCTATTTATATCTCTCCCTATCAATATATATATATGATTCGTGGATAATAAAAAACAACAAAGCAGTCTTGGGAGCTGTCAAGAACATCAACATTACTGGAACAGCTGACACGATCAGATCATGGGATTTCACTACTCTGTACACTAAGATCCCTATGAATCTTCTTCATAAGAACCTTGCAGATCTCTTTGTAAAGTTTCTCCGTTTTGGTTGCACTCTTAGCAAGAATTTCTCCCTCGGTCCAGAGGATTTTTCCAAGCTACTAAGAGAAAGCCTGAAGATTAATTACATTTCAATAGGCAACAAGATTTTTCAACAAACCATTGGAATTCCGATGAGTAGTAGCTATTCTACCAATATGGCAAATTTATTTCTTTTTTACTATGAGCAATTACATATGAAGAGAACCCCATACCCTCAATCCTATAAATGGACGTACAGGTACATTGACGACCTCGTCGCACTTAATAACAAATTGATTGAGGAAGATATTGCCAACATCTATCCGGATTGTATGCAGGTTGAGGAAACATCATCTCCGCCCTTTAAGGTTGCTCACTATTTAGATTTAAATTTGAAAATTGCTCATGCTAATATTATCACCAGCATTTATGACAAAAGAAGAGATTTTTCGTTTGAAATCTATAAAATGCCTTCTTTCCGTTCAAACATACCAAAATACATAATTGAGAATGTAATTAAGTCTCAACTTAGTCGCTACCTTCAAATTTGTAGCAGTTCTGAGAGTTTTGTCTGCAATAGTAGTCTCTTGCATGAAAAACTACGAAAGAATGGCTATGCCGTCTGGTTCTTGAAAAATAGATTTGCCCTCTTTAATAAAACCCACTATTTAATTATGGTAGAAAAGTTTGGTGAAACTTTCACCCATCGTCCATTTCCTTTCCTTTGATTGTGGATATAGTTCGGGTCCCAAGCCTAGCATACATGCACCCATGGCCTAGCCCAAATGCGAAGCCAATGGAAGTATGCACTTCTATGGCTTATGCCAGGGCATGGCCATGTGCATATGGGCTTATGGGGAAGTACTGATATCCCTTGATGCTCTTGTTCACAGCGTTCCTTCCTAACCTAATAAATTCAGCGAAAAAAATTCCATTGGATAGGCTATCGATCTTCGACTGTTCGCAGGTGTTGAAATGCTTGCCAGCTTTTTTTCAACACTCTTGCCTAAAATTTGCAACTCCAATTTAGAGGTGAATTATAGGTGCTTAGAGGTAGAGCATTCCAACTCAAGTGCGGTGACGACCTGTGCTCGATCGTCTAAGAATTCAGTGAATTTTTCCACTTGAACTTTTCAAAGGACAATTAGATCCAATTGATACTTCACAGAAAAGTTCACGAGACTAAGTGGTCTTTTCCTTTCCGCAAGATGGCGATTTATCCCGAGAGAGGGCGCTGTTGTTGACCCGGTGACAGAGAATGATTACTAAAAGCTCCGCTGTTCTCGATGGGGAGAACGAATGATTCGTGCTCATATGCCGTATGCACAGTTCAAAGAATTGTTCTGAAAAAAGCTTAAACAATCTTCTCAACCCCTCCCATACGTCCGAGATCAGAATATGATCAATATTATATTTTTCACCGAATGCACAAATCATCTAAAACGGTGGAGCGTTTCTTGTAATCACCCTCGGTCACTGGGTCAACGACAGCGCCCTCTATCGGGATACAGCGCCATTTTTCGGAAGTGAAAAAAATATTTGGATGCCTGTATCTGAAGCATCCTCGAGGAAAAATTGCTCCAGACACTGGCGCATTACCGCCTCGAAGTGGGAGAGGTGGTGTTTCGGCAGGACAATGATCTGAAACACACCTCGCGGCTGGCTCGCCAATGGTTCCAGGACCATGGAATCGAGGTCCTAGAATGGCCAGCACAGTCGCCAGACCCCAGCCCAATAGAGCACTTGTGGCAACATTTGAAGCGGAGGCTGGCGAGGTACGAGAATGAGCCCGTCAGCATCCACGAGCTCTGGCAGCTAGTCAAGACTAAGAGGGGCGCCATTCCAGTCCAAACATGCTTGGATTTGATTGAAAGCATGCCTAGAAGGGCTCAGGCAGTGTTGTAGGGCAAAGGCAAGCACACAAAGTAATAATGAATTCGTTTTTTCGTATGCCTGACTGAAAAGGACAAAACTGTTGCAATGACCTCGTTCGCTTTGAACAACTGCCACTTACAGAATAGGAGGCCAATTGACATGTGACTAGCGCCAATCGAAAGCCATGAAGTAGGAGTATGAATGAAATTTAAGCTAAATTGAACACGTCATACACGATATATGAGTCATAAACTGGCAATGTGTCGAACATTGCAACAGTTTTGTCCCTCACTGTATAAACGTGTATATATATACTAGCGAGTTTGTTTGCCCTTCGGGCAAACAAACTCGCTGTGGTCGCGCCTTCGGCGCTCCTTTACCTTGGATGGTGATTAATTCATTTATTCTTTGCGAAATGGCAACCACGTATGGAGTTCGGTAGGTGTCTGTCCCTAGACATCTATCTTCCTTAACCCCAGCTGCCGGGGCCATTGTTCCGGCAGCGTCTCAATTGTCTTTTTCAAGGCAAATCCTTTCCCCTACCCGCGGTGCGCAACCGTATCCTCATCCTCAACTCATCTTATTCTGGATAAGATAGTTTTTCCTTAGCCTGCTCCTCTTGCGTTACTGTCTTCTTCAGTAATCCTGTAAAAGCTACTGTTCTCTCTCTGCTTCCTCTCTCAATCTTCTCTCAAATCTTCTCTCACCCGTCTCTCACTCTTCTCTCATTCTTTTCTCACTCTTAATCACACTTTATCTCACAATCCGACCTGCATGTCCCTGATGGGACCGTCAGGCACTCGTATGCGGGCCAAAAGGCCACCACCTCGAGCGAGGAACAAAACACCCTCCCCCTCGCCAGACAGATCCCGCACCAGACCCATCTCTCCTGCATCATCAACCAAGTCCGACCTCATAATGGTGGAAGAATTACCGCACGCATCTGTCCTACCAGCTGAGCCAACGCCAAGGCTCGTAATTGACGCGCCTCTCAGAGAGGACGACGACCCAACCCCTTTCACGGAAGTCTCGCCGAAACGCAGGCGTACCAGCAACGCCCGCCCCCAACAGCCTACACGGCACACAAAACCCGTGCAGAACATGTTCCGCACGCCTATATTCATAGAAGCGGTCCCTGAGAGGCTCCGCACCCCCATCGCGTTCGTTAGAGCCCTCCTCGGATCACTAGAAGGAATTGACATCTCCAACGTCAAGCAAACCAGAAACGGCTATGTCCTCGACGTCCCCAACCAGCAGGATGCCCATAGGCTCCTCACCGAGCTTCCTCCTCACATAGCCACGGCGCATGCCCCACATAAGAAAGCGAGCGCTCTGAAACTAGTCATGAAGGGCGTCTCCTTGCATTCTGACATCTCAGACATCACGGACCTCCTCAACGAGTCCGGCATCACTCTCATCACTGATGTAATCAGAATGAGAAAGACCCGCACTGGCCAACCGCTCCCCCTCCTGCTCATCAAAGCAGCAGATGATAATAATTCCCGCGAACTCCTGGCTAGAGGAGAATTGCGTCTAGGACCCCTCTCATTCAAAATTGAAGAATTCGCCCTCAGACCCAGGAACATTCAATGCTTCAAGTGCATGACATTTGGCCATTTGGCTAGTTCATGCACCAAATCTACAAGATGTTCATTCTGCGGCATGAACGGGCATACGTACAAAGAATGCCAACAGATGAAAGCCGGCCAGCCTCCCTCATGCGCGCTCTGCCACGGTCCGCACAAGGCCAATTCATCGGCCTGCCCCCATAGACGGGCAGCCTTGGAGAAGGTCCTGTTGCAGGACCAATTCCGCGACACAAAGATCGCAAGAGAGTTCCGCGCAAGCAACGAACTCCGTGCAACGGGACCCTCACCCCCTGCCACATGCCTGCCGGCCATCATAACGGGACCTCCCCCTCTGCTCTCGCACCCAGCGACCCTGGAACGACCCTTACACCTGTCTCCACAGCCTGATCCGCTATGCGGCCCCGCCGATAAGGCGCCAACCCCTCAGCTACAAGCACGACCTATTCCGAATGCATGGGAAAAAACATTTCCTGCACGGACTCAGCCTTCCTCTCCTACCACGGATTCAGCTCGACTCTCCATGGACATCGCCTCACTCCAGAAGCAGGTCAACGACCTCGTGTCCTCACTCACCCCGCTCCTCGCGCTTCTTCCCCTCCTCACACAATGGACCAAGACCCGTTAGTAGCAACCTTCCCACGAGTCGTTCACATTAATGTGAACGGCTTCAGTAAAAAAAGAGCCGAAATTCTTCACTACATTGGCCAGTTAGCCCCCCTGGTCATTTGTTTAAGTGAGCTTAAACAGAATAATGCGCCCAAAATCCATGGCTTTTATCCCTACAAGCCATCATTCCCTAGCAGACCGTACCAAGGAGGATCCGCTGTATACGTACACACCACCCTAGACTCAGCGCTTATCGATCACACATGGGATAACAACATAGAAGTTATCGCCATACGCGTTAAATTTCCAAAAAGTCATGTCAATATTGTACATGCGTACTTCCCCCCATACAACCAAACCTTTCCCTCCCAGGAAGATATCGCCTTCATCAACGATCTCCGAGGCCCCACGCTACTCATCGGCGACCTCAACGCCCACCATCCCGACCTTGGCGACCCTCCCAACTTAACCGACTCCAGAGGACGAGCAATTAGTGATCTCCTCCTCCACACAGACTTCGTCATCCTCAATGACTCCTCTCATACGTTCCACAATAACACCACTGGAGCCTCCTCCAGACTCGACCTCGCCCTGGGAAATTATCCCCTTCAGCGACTCACCCCATCCTTCATTCTAGGAGACGACGTCAGCAGCGACCACCTCCCCATCATCATCACGCTCCAGACTGACGCCCCTCCCCGACGCATTCCTGAACGGACGACTTATGACTTTAAAAATGCCAACTGGGAGAACTTCCGCGAGACGTTAGACTTGCTTCTCCCTGACGCACTCCCTCTGGAGACCATCACCCTTCTAGACGATGCTGCCACGCGCCTCGCAGAAGCGATCTCCATTGCTCAGGAACTCTCCATCCCCAAGATTTCATCTCGCCCAGGCCGACCCTTCTCTATTTCTGACCACACCCTCTCTAAAATACGAGAGCGTCGCAAATTGCGACGCACCCTGCATCGCCACAACAACCCCGAACTGCGACCTATCCTCAGCCGCCTCAATAAAGAAGTCACAGCCCTACTAGCGCTTGATAACGAGCGTTATTGGGAAAACTACTGCTCTAACCTCGACCAAGAAACTGACCCCAAAGAATTCTGGAAGCTCTTCAGAAGAATCGCCCATCCGCCTTCGTCCTCGCCTAAACCTCTCAAACACGGTTTCCTCACCGTTATCACAGACGAAGGCAAAGCCAACGTCTTTGGCGAGACACTAGCTGCCGCCATGTCCGAACCCCCCTCCTGCCTCGGCCTCCACCCATCAAAAACCGAGCTCGCCCTCCAGGAAGAGATCATCGCCTTCACACCCGACCACGTCGACTCTCACCCTGACAGCGATAACATCTGGTACCCTATTGAACTCAGCGAAGTCACTGAGACGCTAAGCACCATGGCCAATAAGGCCCCAGGTATCGACAAAATCTTCTTCTCGACCCTTAAACACGGCTCTGAGAAGTTATTTATCCAACTCTGCGAGCTATACAACGCCAGCCTCTCGCTTGCGCACGTCCCACCTTCCTGGAAATCGGCGGTCATCGCAATGATCCCGAAACCAGGCAAGGACCCATCAGATCCCTCGTCCTTCAGGCCTATCAGCCTCCTGAGTTGTTTAGGCAAACTCTTAGAAAAGATCATCACCATCAGGATCTCGTCCTACCTCGAAGATCACCATCTCCTTGACCCCGCCCAAGCGGGCTTTCGCCGTGGGCATTCCACGAGTGAACAGCTAACGCGCTTGACCCATGCAGCCTTACGCAGCGTCCACACAGGCATGCATTTCCTGGCCCTCTTTTTCGACGTCACCAAAGCGTTCGATAAAGTGTGGCACCAAGGCCTGCTATACAAGCTCCACCACCAGCTGCACCTACCATCTCCCGCCCTGAGGTGGATTCAGTCTTATCTGACTGAACGAACCTTCCAGGTCCGGGTCAACGACCGATTATCCAACAGCTACACCGCCTCAGCCGGCGTTCCGCAAGGCTCTGTCCTCGCCCCGCTCTTATTTCTTGCCTACGTTAATGACCTCGCTAAATGCATCCCCGCGCCTGCATACGTCAGTCAGTACGCCGATGACACAGCCATATGGATCTCCCGCCGATGCGAAGTCAAGCTTGAAGAGGACGCCCAAACAGCTCTCGACGCCCTCGCATCCTACTGCAAAGACTGGAGGATCACAATGAATCCCACCAAGTCATCGCATATGCACATCCCCAGAGGATCGCCCACTGATCCCTATAACTTCAGGCTGCGGATGAACGGAGTCCTTATCCCCTCCGCTCCCACCTGCAAGTTCCTCGGCGTCACGTTCCAGAAGAACCTTCGCTGGACCCCGCACGTCGACACGATTCGAAGCAAAGCAATCCGCAAATTGAACTGCTTGAAACACCTCTCTCGCATCAATGGCTGCGCTCCTCGCACCATAATGCGACTATATGTCGCATACATACGTCCCGTCCTCACCTACGCCTTTGAGGCCTGGGCTAATGTCCCTGACTCCATCCTTGACAAACTCAGTCGCATCGAACGAGCAGCCATCAGGTATGCATATCGTATACCTCGATACTTCCCCAGAGAATACATCTATCGCGTCTGCGACCTAACACCGCTCTCCATCCACGCGTCACGGCTTGCACTTGCCTTTTACAACAAGGAAAGCTGCCCCGATGATGTCCAGGAATACCTCGTAACATTCGACAAAAAGCACATCGGACTCAAACGCACGTTCCGAGCCGAATATCCGATCTACAGCATCCACCGACGCATAGCCGCCTGGGAGGAGCGAGATCACGAAAACACGGAAGTCAGTCGAACACTGGCGAGCACTACATCCCCTCAGCTCGCACTCAATGACCTTGCAGCTAGGCTGAAGCTGGCACCAACACGCGGACACGAAATAGAGTCCTGCACGGTCAGTTACTCCGACACGGCACTTGCAACACAAGCGACTCCTTCCTTACTTTCAAGGCAGTGCATCATGACTATTCGAACAAATACACTGTTTAAAACCATTTCAAGGTCGGTGAAAATTTCTAAATCACTTCCTCTAATGATTCACTAGGAATAAGTGAAATGACAGAATGGAACTCTGCTGCATCGCCATGTGAGAAATAAGTTAAAATTTACAATGATAACAAATATGGCGCTGTCATGGACACGCAGATTCCGGAGCAAATACACACCTTGCAACCATTTCCAAGCTCATGAAAATTTGCATATGACTTCCTCTAATATCCCACTTGAGGTGAGTGGAATGACAGAATGGAACTCTCCTGCATCGCCGTGTGAGAAATTTTGGACACGCAGATTCCCGAGCAATTACACACCTTGAAACCATTTCAAGGACGATGACAATTTGCATATGACTTCCTCTAATGTCCCACTTGAGGTGAGTGAAATGACAGAATGGAACTCTCCTGCATCGTCGCGTGAGAAACTTTTTAAAATTTACAATGATAGTCAATATGGCGCTGTCATGGACACGCAGATTCCCGAGCAAATACACACCTTGAAACCATTTCAAGGACGATGAAAATTTGCATATGACTTCTTCTAATGTCCCACTTGAGGTGAGTGAAATGACAGAATGGAACTCTCCTGCATCGCCGCGTGAGAATTTTTTTTTTTTATTTACAATAATAGAGAATATGGCGCTTTCGGGGACACGCAGATTCCGGAGCAAATACACACCTTGCAACCATTTCAAGGACGATGACAATTTGCATATGACTTCTTCTAATGTCCCACTTGAGGTGAGTGAAATGACAGAATGGAACTCTCCTGCATCGTCGCGTGAGAAACTTTTTAAAATTTACAATGATAGAAAATATGGCGCTTTCATGGACACGCAGATTCCCGAGCAAATACACACCTTGCAACCTTTTCAAGGACGATGACAATTTGCATATAACTTCCTCTAATGTCCCATTTGAGGTGAGTGAAATGACAGAATGGAACTCTCCTGCATCGCCGCGTGAGAAATTTTTTTTAATTTACAATAATAGAGAATATGGCGCTGTCATAGAAACGTGAACTTCTAGAGCAAATACACACCTTGCAACCATTTCAAGGACGATTAAAATTAGCATATGACTTCCTCTAATATCCCACTTGAGGTGAGTGAAATGACAGAATGGAACTCTCCTGCATCGCCGCGTGAGAAATTTTTTAAAATTTTCAATGATAGTCAATATGGCGCTGTCCTGGACACGCAGATTCCCGAGCAATTACACACCTTGAAACCATTTCAAGGACGATGACAATTTGCATATAACTTCCTCTAATGTCCCATTTGAGGTGAGTGAAATGACAGAATGGAACTCTCCTGCATC
>CAJPEV010004649.1:0-20267 GCA_905338385.1 Darwinula stevensoni | reverse complement strand
CATGGATGGTTTTATTTTTAAGTGACCTTATCTGATGGAAAGAAAAGAAAGATTAACACCTTGATGGTTGAGCATTTTCCTGTAAAATGCCAGAAAGTAACATCAACTTTTTGAAGTAGTAATTAATAGACTTAACCCCTTAACTGCAGATTAATTTCCTATTCTTTCAGGTTTTTTGAGTCAAAATATATAACTTTTATTTTGACAATGTTGTACAAGTCAGTGAAGAGATATATTTCAATACAGATAAACAAAAGTGGGTTTTCAGTCCTTCAACACCATCACCTCTTCGTAGCAGTTTATTAGGTTTTGCTGTGTTGTAAGAGGGAATCAAATGATGCTCATAGGCAGTTGATGCTGTTAAGGGGTTAAAAAATATTTGATTCAAAACTGACATGAAACCTTCTGAATAGGTTATGCAATAGGAATATGTATAGATTGACATGTTTTACAGTCTTTTTCTAGGTACTATGCTGACAACAATCTCCTTACCTTTGAACCCAATGATAACTTGAGAAAAGGCTTCTTATTGGACTGCAATTTTCCTTTATTTTAATTGAGTTTGCTGCATTAGAATGATATTGGTGTCAATTTATACCAAAGATGAGTAAGCAAAATAAACAATTTTCGTCAATTGAGATGAAAAAGTACACATTCAAGAAAATTCAAAAAAGAAAAAACCACACACAAATAATTATTAAATGGATGCACCATTGGAATGTCCATTCTCTCAAAATACACCAGTACCTTGTTTTTTCTTTTTTGAACTGAGTACATACAAGAACTTTACAGGGTGCCCTTTAATAAGCTTCACTATTCAACTGATTAACATCTTAAATGAAAATAAGTATCTAGAAAATGTCTGGCTATCTATGCACATGGCCTTAAGACTCACCTCATTGTGAATAAAATGCAAAGTTCAACAAAGCCTGCCAGTGCACATACCTTTGTGACTTGTCATCCATTGATATGTAGATAGGAAAATCCTATGGTTTGTGGAAAGTGGCATGACAGTCACAATCTGTCATAAGATGGTGCAGGCTTGAAAAGATGGGGTCCCTTATGCAATCAAAAGAAGGCAGGGTGAGGTGTGAAGCCAATTAAAGGACACCCAGCAAATAAGAGTGAATACCCAGTGGATCACTCGCAAAAGGATAATAGGTGTCTCACTGAAGACAGGAAACAAACTGGGAATGCAATAGCATACAACTGGTTAGGGATTTCAATATAAAACACTGTTAGAGCAGTTGTATATCAGAAGTGATGAACAGGAATGACATGTACCATGCTGATTTCTTGAGAGGCATAGTGCCGATGAGATCCCCGATGGCCGATGCTGAGTTGATGACATAAGCCTGACCAGTTACGACACAAAGAAGCAATTTCAGCCTCTATCCCATTGCAGGGAAGGGGAAAAAATCATAGCCATGTCACACATCTTGACTTGACATCACCTCCACGCTCATATAGTTCTAGGCCTGATAGTCCATGCTCTACCTTAAAGCTAGGATACTCATACCTCAATAGCAAGAGAAGTAACATGGAATGTCAACCATGAATTTTACATTGAATCTTACCTTATCTGCTTCAAGTTGGTTAAACACAAATTCCACCACAACATCATCTTCCACTCCTCCAAGTAATTCAGTGATTCTGTGTGCAATCCAAGGTTTGATCACATCCAGTTTCACTTTTGACATGTTCACCTGAAAAAAGGAATATATAACCACAATTAGACTCCTCTGATCTCCAAAAATATGGATATTATGTGGCTTATACCTACTATCAACAGAGCAAATTTTTTGTCTCAAAGGGTACACATACAAGCTGCCTAGAAACTTTCTGCAGAGGTATGAAAGTCAACTAATAAGGGATCAATTCATGAAACTCTTCCACAATCTTTAACCACTGAACTCTGAAAGCCTCATCAATAACAGCTATTCTTTGATGATGAGATGCCAAAAGATCTTGTATGAAAATAAATTAAAAGGAAAGGGTCACTTTTCAAAAACTGCCACTCCCAAGAGAAGTTGGCAGATGGAAGCCTACTCAAGGTGCCATAGGGTTGGCCTTGGCTATCTGAGAGAAATCAAACCACAAGATGAAGAGGCTGGGTTCCAATTTAACCCATCCACTTACCTAGCCATTGAATGGACCACCTGACATTATATGCACTTGGCTTACTTAATCATTGTTTCAATGGTCTTGCATGGACTTGTCTATTGGTATGATTTACGTCCAACATGACTGCATTTATTCTTGGGTACTTGTGGGTGATTCTTAGTATGTAAGTGTTGCTAGTGAATTTTCATGAAATTAAATGGTAGTTCCAGCAAAGATGGTAAACAGATGGGTTAATTCATTTGATCAAGGGCGTCAAACCATAAAATACCTATCACATTCAACTTGTGTTTCACAGTAGAAACAGCTTATGCCCATAAGTTAACTTACATATACAGGGTGATTTTTAAAACAGTTCCTATTTTCCTATTCACATAACTTTTATTTTAATGCCATTGCAGTGGCTAAATTTGCACAAAGTATGGAAGACAAGGGAGATTCAGGTGGGCTCATTGATTAAAACGTGACAAGTCTGATGTGACCCATTTTCATTAATCACACAGCACCAAACAGACAGAATAATTGAGGAATAACAGGAAGATTGCCACTGTGCAAACAGAAAATGTTTCTCCATTTTTATTTCTGTCGCTCATTGGTGCATCTGGATTTTGTATGGATATGCAGAAATACTGGTATAGAAAATCATCTGTTGCTGAATACGAAATATCAAGTTGGGAGGTTCTTTCTGGGATTGCAGATTAACATTTGTCTGGCAAGAGCGAAATTTTGTCGATATGCACACAGTGATTGGATGCTCAAAATGGCTATTTCAACAGCCCCTGACAACACCTTCTGATTCAAACTGCTTAAAAAGTCTGGTATTAGTCCTGCTGGAGAGTATTCCTGGTATGAAAGTGCTGTTGATACTGTCTTTGCAAACTTACAGGTGATTTGTTTAGCTTGAAGTACCATTTCATAAAGAAACTATTTCTGCTCCTCTGTGAAGGACACCATATTGCTTCAATACTGCCCCTTAAGTATTTTTCCATGATTCATCCATGTTTTTGAGCCCACATGAATCTCCCATGCCTTCTTCATATTCTGTACCAATATTATCACTGAAATGTCATTGTAAAAAAAGTTACATGAAATGGAAACTACCCAAGTAGCGTGCGCAAAAGTAGCGGGCCATAAACAGCCCAGGCACTACACTGGTGGATTTTTGCTGGGGGTGGGAACTTTGTTGCAAGTTGGACATGCAGTTGCTGGCCTGCTAGCCTGCTACCTATTGTAGGTAGGTCTTGTATTGTAGGTCTCTGAGCTAGTGGGCCCACTAGATGGTACTCCAGTTCCATGCACCCTACAAATGCAAGGAAGTACCTGCCTTCCTGATTTAGCAAAAGTGTTTCTTCCTCGTTTTTCCTTTTTTAATTTATAAACAGGAACTAGGAAATCATGGAGTTATGATGCTTTGATTGTACTATAAGATTTGGGAAGTTATTAAATGTTGCAGTTATGTATGGGAATTCAGAAGTGTATAGGATATGGGGAGGGTAGAGAAACTAGGTTTTCCCTATGTCATATTGTATGTATGATATGCCTTAATACTCGAAGACTTCTGCTCTTCCTCCCCAAAGACTCATAGTCTTTGGGGATGCAGAAGGGGAGAGCAGTGGGCCATCTTGGTACTCTTGAGTATTCTTCTGAGTAGGCTCCAGAGCCCAGATAAATCAATAATTCAGATATATATGGAGGCATTAGGACCCTTCCCAGCTGGTGGTACACCACAAACGAGCTAACTGGTAAAGTGCTGGCCCTTAAGCAGCCTGGAAGGTGGTGGGCCACTACTGGCAAATGGGACATGTGGCTGGTGGCCCACGACCTAGTCAAGGTGATGGGCCACCAACTCTCTTCTGGTTGAACATCATGGAGTGCCTGGTAAACCATAACGTCGATGCCACAAGGCTCTGACATCAGAGGGAACTAACAGGTACTCCTGAAATGAGCAACCCCCAGATTACAACATCTGATCTGAAGAAGGTGCTCAAACAAACAGCGAACCGGAAGAGCCCCGGACATGACCGTCTTCTGACCTGGCTGAAGCAGTTAAAATCACTACACTACACAACAACTCACCAGAGAAATGCAGAAAGTAGTGACAGACCCCTCGATGACACCAGATTGGCTCACTGCAGGAGTCACCTACCAACTCCTGAAAAATGCTGAAACCAAGCTACCTTGGAATTACAGGCTCATCACCTGCCTGCCAACTGTCTACAAAGTGCTGTCTTCCATCCTAGCAGCACGAATCAAACAACACATCTATGACAACAACATCATGTCGGAAGAGCAAAAGGGGTGTCAGAAAGGATCGTACAGCTGCAAGAACAGCTCTTGCTCAACTGTACAGTCATGGATGATGCCAGAAACAGGAAGAAGAACCTCTCGATGGCATGGATCGACTACCAGAAGGCATACGACTCAGTGCCCCATTCATGGATCATTGAGTGCCTCAGGATATACATCAACCCTGTGGTGGTCAACTTCCTCCAACAGACCATGCCTCACTGGAAGACGGTAATGTCCCCCAAGGGACAAGACTCCACCCTGACAACTCACAAGATTTCTATCAAACGCAGGATCTTCCAGGGAGACATGCAATCTCCTCTCCTCTTCTATCTGGGTCTTAACCCACTCAGTACTGAGCTATCTCGGACTGACTGCGGTTATTACATAGGAAAGGGGAAGATTGCAGACCAATGCATGAACCACGTTCTCTACATGGACGACCTGAAACTATACGCCTCCAACGAGAAACAGCTCAAAAGCCTTCTCAATGTCGTCAGCATCTTCTTGAAAGACATCTGCATGAAATTCGGACTTGACAAGTGCGCAAAGCTCTCTATCCACAGTGGAATCCTCACCCCTATGGGAGATATCACCACCACCAATGACGAACAACTCCAAGAGCTTACGGCCCCTGACACCTATAAATACCTCGGTGTGGAAGAGAACTCCTCTGTGGCTGTCAAGCGCACGAAGCAGAGACTGATGACTGAATACAAACGTAGAGTTCGCCTCGTACTGAAGACCAAGCTGGCTGGCAAAATAAGATTGCTGCCCTCAACAGTCTCACCATTCCTGTCCTCAACTTCAGCTTTGGAGTTATCAATCGGTCACCAATGGAACTCCAGGCCATCGATCAAGCGACCAAAAAACCCCTGACCATGCATCACACCCACCATCCGAAGGCTGCTGTTGAAAGATTCTACCTTCTGAGATGCAAGGGAAGGAGGAGACTGATTGAACTCGAGTCCCTCTATAAGCGGACAACGTGTGAAGTCACCAGATACATCGAAAGGAAGTAGGGACGACTCATTTCCATCCTGAGAGAGTGCAATGCCCTGAAGAAATCCCACTCCATCCAGGGGGATGGCACCCACATCTGAAACGCACTCCATCTCGATGACTGTGACACAAAGGATGTGAAGATGGCAGACCAAGTACAAAGAGAGGCTTGATGGAAGGAGAAACTGCTACACGGCCAGCATCCCAAGATCATGGATAAACCATCAATCAACTCGGACTTCAGCTACAACTGGCTGAAGAAGGGACTGTTGAATGCCGAGACAGAGAGCAACATCCTAGCCATTCAGGACCAGTGCATTAGAACTCGTAACTACGAGAAGCACATCCTGAAGCTGGATGTGGAAGACCGCTGCAGATGCTGTCATGGACCATCTGAAACGGTTCACCACCTCCTTAGTGCCTGCCCCGAACTAGCCCTGAGGGAGTACTTGCACAGGCACGAGCAGGTGTGCAAATATGTGCACTGGTGTGTCTGCAAGCAAGCCAGCCTGGATGTCCCAGAGAAGTGGTACGAATACCAGCCTCAGTCTGTAGTGGAGAACTCCTCCACCAAGGTACTCTGGGGCATGTCCATAATTATGGACCGCACCATAGTTTGTATGTGGGATCATTAAAAAATTCACGTTTTTTTCTGTATTAATAATGGTAGGCCAGGATTTTTTTTCCACTCAAAAGGCCCTTCATTCAAGATTTCTCAACATAATCCCCATGAACTTCAATGCACTTTTTGAGCCTGGAGATCCAGGCATCAAAACACCTCCGAAATTAGTCTTTTTCCAGCCTTTTCAGTTCCTCACTCATAGCTGCCTCAAGCTCTTCATGCCCATCAAACACCCTTCCGTGAAATTTTTCCTTAATTTTTGGGAATAACCAAAAGTTGCAAGGGTGAGATCAGGGGAATAATCTGATAACTTGAATCCCCTGCTCAGCCAGAAAGTCCTCTGTGCGGTGGCCCTGTGAGCCAGGGCATTGTCATGGTGGAGGAAATGCCTGCAGAGATTTGTCTTGGGATGACCTCTGAGGAGGTCAACAAAAACTTTTGGCAGATAGACATTTGTGTACCACTCTGATGTCACTGTCCAATGCTCCTCCAAAGGCACTGAGGCCACAATTCTGGCTTGAATGAAGAAGATGGCAAACATGGTTTTCCCAGCTGACCTCTGGCGTCTGGCCTTTGTTTGGCTGACCACTCCATGGACTGCAGCTTGGTGTAGGGGTCAAAATTGTACATCCAGCTCTCATCACCAGTGCAAAGCTTTGGATATGTGCTCGATTTGCTGTTCTTAAACTTTTCCAGGAACCATTTTGCAAAAGTGAATCATTGTTGTTTTAGCTCTGCTGTCAGGACATGTGGGACCCACCAGCAAGATTTTTTCATCATGTTCAGGTGGTCGTGCAGGATTCCTCCAGTTGACGTGGCATCTATCCCAAATAGATGCTCCATCTTCTCAAGGGTCAAGTGGGGATCCTCTTCAACCAGTTTTTTATGGCAGCCACATTTTCTTAATTTGTCACAGATTTTGGGCAACCTTCACGTGGCTCGTCTGTGAGGTCAAAATGTCCAGTTTGAAAATGGCCAAACCACTTCCTCACAGTTGTCATGCTTGAGGTTTCATTGCCATACACTTGAAGGAACTCATTAAAGCAGTCTTGGGCAATTAAACGCTGCTAGAAGTTGTGAAAAAGAATCGCGTGCCATTATTCAGTACTATAGGGCAGAAATTCACTGAGGAACTCATCACTGGATCTCTTATATCTTGTCTCCATTGCACTTCTTGGTAGCAAAATTTTCTAAATTAAGTATATAGATACCACTCAACATGCAGGAAAAGCAACATCTGCCGCAATAATTTTTTCACTGGAAAATCGCAAACTTTTAGATGTTCCCACGTAATCGGCTGGACCTCACAATCTATAAGGAGAAGATCACCCTCCTTGTAGATGTGAGCATCCCAGCTGATAATAACCTCCAAGAGAAGACCAGGGAGAAGCTGGAGAAATACTCCAAACTGAAAGTGGAAGTAGAACAGTTGTGCGGAATGAAGACCACCATCGTTCTGATCATCATAGGCACAACTGGTCCTGAAAGACCTCAAGGGACATGTCAGGAAGCTGGAGTGTGAAATATCACTCGATATCCTCCAGCATATAGCAATCTTGGGCACGGCCAGCATCCTCCGCCGTGTCTTTCAGAATTAGGCAAGTATGAGGTCTGGGATGAGGTTCATCCCCCCTCACACCTCCAATACTGGCAGTCGCCGTGAAAGGATTTATATATACAGGGTGTCCCATTTACTGCGAATGATTTTAATCGCGTATAAAATTCTTCCATGAGCAAACTAAACCAAATTTTCACAATATTTAAATGTCTGTTTAGCATTTATTGCGACAAAGTTTCAGCCAAGACAAATTCACCAATTACAAGCTATGAACTTCAACATGACCCCCATCGATTTCAAACACTTTTTCCAATCGTGCCTGGCATTCAAGCAGCATTTTCTGGCGCATTTCAACGGAAATGTCTCCAAATGCAGCGGTCATACATTTCTTCAGTTCAGGAATGTCCCTCAGTTTGGTTGCACAGATTTTTGACTTGACAAAGTCCCACGGCGCTAATACAGGAGAATAGGCTGGCCAGGGCATTGTTTTGGTGATCCACGACCCATCCACTGATCCGGAAACTTTTCATTCAGCCAGGCACGAATTTTCTATACCGAAATGAGGCGGGGCACCATCCTTAATGCCAAAGAAAAATTTTAGCCAGAAATTGAATCATAAGGATTGGCTGATGGTCTGGTCTTCATGCAGGATGGTGCCGTGCCTCATTACCAGACATACCAGGCATGATTGGAAAAAGTGCTTCAAATTGACGGGGTTGTGTTGAAGTTCATAGCTTGTAATTGGTGAATTTGTTTTGGCTGAAACTTTGTCACTATAAATGCTAAACAGACATCTAAATATTGTGAAAGTTTGGTTTAGTTTGCTCAAGCAGGAAGAATTTTTTACGTTATTAAAATCGTCCGCAATAAATGGGACACCCTGTATATAAGCCCTATATCACGACCTCTATATATATAGAGCTATATCATGAAAAACTGATATTATATTATAGTACCTCCAGGAGTAAGAAAGTGCTCATTTGGGTTAACTTCCATATCAAAACTAGATCAAGAAGTATATCTCACCTTTTTTTCAAGACTTTCTCCAAACTTCATTTGTTTGAGCAATTTCTTTTGCTTGTCAGCAAAGCGATTGTCTTGATCTGAGGATGTCCCCTGGAATAAACAGAAGCAGACTTTTAACATTCAATGTGTGGTTTAGGTTGTCAAGGACCCAGGATGCAATAAACAAAAAGGTTAGTTTTTGTCAAAACTGGTGTTTCCCCTTTCCTAGATTATTTCTATTGGCAAATAACCTTCCCTGTACATCAATAAGTCTTAAATAAGCAAAATATTGGTTAGTCTGTCATAAATATTTGGCACTGCAGGTCTAAGACGAATTCTTTCAGCCTGACCCTAGGGCTTACTCTAACAGATGAGCTTCCTGAAAAACTCACCTAATGAAGTAAACATTGGCCAATATTCTGAAAGCCACTAGAACTTATGTCTTGCTAGAACAAATTGTATATTTAAGGGGTTTCCTTCATTGACAAGACAAATGAGAACATGATGTAGCTTTTCATTGTGTTCAGAAAAACACCATCAGCAAAACTGCAAATGGTGCTGGTAAACACATAGAGAGGAGGTTATTCTGCAAGCACATATGGAAAAACTTTCTCTTGGAATATAGAATCTAACAATGAGAGAGAAAATTTAGTTGCAAAGTCCTTGATTTTACATGTAATTTAATCCATGCATATCAACAGACATAATAATTGTATGTCATGGAGTGCACCTGACCCACCACATCACCAAGTGTATACTGGTACAGTGTTCTTTAAGGCAGTGGTTCCCAAACTGTGGGTTGCGAGAGGCCTCAAGGTGGGTCATGTACATTTTCATCCCAAAAAAATCACTATATCTGCATCCGCTCAGGATAAAACATGCCCAGCAGAAGAGGTCAATCAGCTTTCTTCAGGCAATAATTCCTTTGAAAATATCTCATCCTGGATTCTGGTGGGTCACAACATTTTTTGTACTTCAGCAAGTGGGTTGTGATTCAAAGAAGTTTGGGAACCGCTGCTTTAAGGTACAACTATAACATTAAATTTAGGATTTTATGAAAAAATCTATTTAAAAAAAAGCCTATAATTTTCTTTGACTCATTACAAATTGGAATCCACTGAAAAAAATAGGTCAAATTGGTCAAAATGTGCTCAATTAGTCATAATTAGGGTAATGACTGCTTTTCTCAAGTTCCCTAGCAACAACTTTGAGCCTTAGTTATGACCAGTTTTATTTCATATTTTTTTCAAAAAATATGCCAGAAATTCCATAATTGCCTATAGTTTATCATAAATCACCAACCACAGATCCTCTTACAAACAGTGTAGGTAGGAGCCAGTTTCCATCCACCTTTGTGCTCTCATCAACATGCAATATAATGTTTAGACCTCTTTTTCTCATTGTTTTTTGCTTGTCAGACAACCTTTCAAACATGATAACTGTCAATTTTTGGAGTACCTTGCTGAATTTTACAGCATAGGTCATTTATACATATATCTAGTAAATGAGCATGGCTTTTTGTAATTCAGTTATCAGAAGGTACATTTATATAAATATGAATATGTAATTAGGCATGAAAAAATCCCAAAATAAAAAAATACTGTATGATCAAAATTTTTCCTATGGCAAGTTATGGATCCTATAGATTCGATCAAGCACTGCTTGCACTGCTCTGACTGCTCCTGGGAATGGAATATGATACCTTCTTTACCTCTGTAGCTACAATAATTTCAGAGAAAAGAATTCATGAGTGGAGGGCACTAAAAAGGGCAACTTGCCAAATCACAGTTTTCCCCCCACTTTCCATTTTCAGGTATCTCCGAAACTAATGTACATAGATTACTGAAAAAAGTATTTCACATACTCCAAAGTACACATGGTGTACACATATGGAAATGAGCTGGGTTATTATTTGATAAATACAAATTTTTTCTTTTCAAAATCAGCAAAACTGCTGAATTTTTTTTTTGTCTGTCAAGCGTATATCCCATCTTGAATAAAATGTATTTTCCCAAACTACATGCACTCATGTATCTTGTGGTGTCATTTGTTACTTCTGTCATTCATGTCTAATTTGATATTAATTGACAAATTTTTATTTTCCCAAAAATAGGTGGAAAAGAAAATTATTTTCTCAAAAACCCCATCATTGATTTTATTCTTTTTTTTGTATTGATACTAGAAGGCATGGGTTACTGCACGATGTAAAAATTTCCTCCTCCTTTTGCCTAGTTACATAGTTATTGATTTTTAAACAAGCACATTTTCCAATGATGTTGGGAGAAACAATGGTCATATAATCACGATCAGTTTTTAGCTGTGTGTGCCGCATGACAAATATAACTGTCATGTGGTGATGAATTCAATTACATGTTGTTATCCTACAGCAATGTAATGATCTAATGAAAATTCTGATCTGAAAACATTCTTTTTCACCTATTAGTATATGTATTTTGGGAAAATACATTTTATTCCAGATAGGATATACACTTAATGGATGAAAAGAAATCATCAAAAACAAATTCAGCAGTTTTGCTGATTTTGAAAAGAGAAAAAAAAAAATGCATTTATAAAATAATAACCTGGCTCATTTCCATATCTGTACACTGTGTACTTTGAAGTATGTGAAAAACTATTTTCAGTAATCTATGTACATTGGTTTAGGAGATACCAGAAATTGAAAGTGGGGGAAAACTGCAATTTTGCCATTTTTTTTCCAAAACTATTGCAGATACAGAGGTAAATAAGGTATCATGTTTCATCATTTGGATGGGAGGACTACATATATTTCTTTGAAAAAAAATCGAAGACTATGACCTGACAGGCCCAACCTGATTTGAAATGGAACCACCTGTAGGTAGAATAATGTCAGAATATCTTGTTCAATTAAATGGCATGTTTTCTGGGAAATGTGTTTGAAAATAGGGTCAATCTCCCAACTACAGCAGTCATATTAGATGCTAATTAGCATATCTTATGCAAATTGTGTTCAAAATATAAGTTTCAGTGTTTATGCTTCCTAATGGCAAACTGGTATCATTGTTTCCTCCTTAGGCCTAGAAAGTGGTTCAAGTGGTACAGTGCTAACTTAGATGACCTTATCTCAGTAACACTCAGGTTAGCTGCTAGACTGAAGAGGAAAGAACCTTATATAGTGAACAGTGTAGACTTTTGTCAATCTGACAAGTCCATTCAAAAAAAAAAAAGGAAAAACAACAAGGTGATTAGTTATGTGTGCAGAACATCATTACAGGAAGGGGGCTAGGCAGAGTGAAAGTTTACCAGTAAGCTGAACAACATTCCCCACCTTTACAAATGTGTCTTTCATACTAAAGTGAAGATTTGCATTTGTTGAACACATCTACTTTAACTGTGGGCCTTCAGTTTGGATGACAAAAGCTCAAAGGAAACAATTTGTCATGATGCCTTTTATCTATTCTAGTACATTTCCAATGCAGGTCTCTTAGTGGTTGTTAGGTCTCTGAGAATAAAGAACAAGGATTTTTTCAAATATGAGAGTTTAGCTAGACTATGAAAAAAAAAGTCAGTGCCTATTGGCTTAGCCTCATTTTCAGGGTGGAGCTGAAAATCATGACCTCTAGCATCACTCCTAACTTGATAAAGCTTCTGGCAGCCCACCAAACACAGACATATCTTTCAAGGTAGAGGAAGGTGCTTCCTTTGTCTTGTGCGAAGATTTTGCACAAACATTTCAATGCATCAACATAAAACAAGATCTCAAGAGAGCTTTTTGTAATTGAAAGTTACCATGATCATTTAAAAACTTCTCACAATGTCAGGATAGGAAACAGATGACATGCACTTTCATTTAAGATGTCTATTTGGAACTGGAGAAATTAATTTTTGGCCTGAGGGCATCTGCTTTGAAATAAATTTTGAATGCACCCACTTAGGGCTTTATTCCCTGCTCACTGCTTGGGCTTTGAGTGGGCTCTCAGCCCTGACAATGACTTTTGTGAAATCCTGCATCTTAATGGGTACTCTTAGGTTGAACTTGTTGAAAACAATACACATGGCACTTGCAACATGATAAATGTCATCATTAAATGTACAGCAGTTTTTATGGCTTTTGGACCTAATTTTAGACATCCTTTTTCATTTCAGGAAGCCAGCTCAGTCACAACTTTGAGGCCGAGCTTTCTTCTATGGAATGAAGGCATCTTCAACTTAAGTCAGGGCTGAGCTGGCTCAGCTGATAGTCACTGCCTAAATAAAAAATATTACTGGCATGAGGAAGAGTACTGAACTGTTTCATAAAGCAGTTTATGTTCAGGTTAAAGGTTCATAAAACTGCATCTGGATGCACTTGCATGATACAAGGTCGCAAACTGGAGAGTTTGAGGAAAATCCAATAGTACCACTACACTAAGTGCCATTTTCTTTGTCGTAAGTTTCAACTGGCAATAAACTTTCCTTCTCCCCGCCCCCTGAAGTTCCACCTTTTCTAGACTGGAATGAACGAACCATCTCCTAGCGATTACTGGACCCAGGTATCCTGAATATAACGTCAGCCATGAAGTGAGGAGGAACAAATTACACTATGAATGTGAAAGTGCCAGGGCTCAACTTACAGCCTAACGCTGAGCCTAAGTTTACTATGATAGACCTAACTTACAATCGGTCTGTCAGAAATTGAAAATGCTCACTCGGAAAAAGCCAGCGTCGCTCATGATGGTAGTGGATGATGTCGAAATAGGTGCTCTTCGTTCTCCGTTGACGGAGTGCTTAAGTCGATGAGGAATACAATCGGCAACTAACAGTGATCAACTAAGAATAGTAGGCCTCCACTTCGGCCTAGGAATTCATGCAACACAGTGCCGGGCAGGAGAACTCATTCACCAGCACAGAAGACCGGCCGACACCAGATGCACGCGTCCTGCAGTAGTAGCCATGGCCAGTGCGTCGATGAGTACAATATAGAGACCTACTCGGGAGTTGAGCCGCTGGTTAGTTACTTCTGGTAGGTTTCCTGATCCTCATGTGCATGCCGCTCAAAAATAATTATAATTAGTATTAGTATTATTATTGTTCATTGTTATAGTATTGTTATCGTCATTATAATTTTGAACCAATGCCATTTTAGTGGCATTGCGATTGGGATAATCGGTGTTAGTCGATCGGAGAGGGAAAGAATATGGTTGAAAGAATAGGGAACTTTTCAAGAACAGTCGATGACTTCTCTCATGACATCTTTAGAGTCAGAGCGGCCTTCAGGATGAAAGAAACCAGTCGGGAGACAGGAATCTGAGGCATCGTCAGACATCGGCACATAAGCCAACCCTTCAAGATCGGGCACGCTACGGGTGTGGAGATGACAACTATTGCATTGAAATTTCTGTTGACGAGAAAATAGGATTAGGTCATCCTAAATTCTTTTGAGTTCTCACCATACAAGCTTTATGAATGTCTACTGGCACCTCAAAGTTTTCAGTTGCCATTTTCATGGATTATCATGAGATGAAACTCTAGTTTTGAATGATCATCATCTAAAACATCCAAGTGAGTCACCTGTAGGTACATCCTATCTTATGTAGCAACATTTATTTTTAAAAGTTCATATAATCTGCAGACGCTTGTGGGAAATTATTCAATAGGAATCCAGCATACAATGTTAAACACGTAACTTTGAATCAACATTGAATAAACGTTTGGAACGTTGTTACAACGTTGGTCCAATGTAGCTTTGTTTGCTGGGAAGGCATCAAAACTGTCCCTGATTCTTTCCCAATTCACCGTCTATGCATCTACCTGCGAAAAAGTTGCGAGTCAGAGGAAAATGCAGAAAACTCCTGGAACCACGAATAAACTCTTTTAAGTCTAAGCCAGCCAGCTGTTGAAAGAAGGCTCAATGAACGAAACAGTAGTTTCCGCTTACTACAACTTTAGTTTAAGGTGAACCTTTGATCAAAGTTATCCGAATCACCTGAAAGTTGAGCCCCTCGCGCCCATTAAGTTTATTTGCATCAAATGATTTCATAGTGGACGCGAATTGTTGGTGGTCGTTAAAGTTAATAATTTCTTATTATCAGTTTAATCTCATCGTTTGTAAAAATGGACGAGAAAATAGCTATCCCAGTTTCCACTCGCCTTGAAATTCATTCAAGAGACATTTCATCGTTACACCAAAATGTTCACTTACGGCTCTTTATCAATTAATTCACATTCTGATGGTTCTACATTCGTTATCCCCGACACATATATTGGCCTATGGCGAAAATTCCAGATCTGGGATCGTCCGCCTGTGATAGGTTGCGGATTAATTGCTATTAGAGAAATACAGGGTGAGCCAAAAATCTTTAATCTGACCATAAATGCAGGGTACCAATTTTTCAAATGTCACCCCCCCCCCTTTAGGGATTTTCTTGGCACGTTCCTGCTGACAAGTATAGACGGGAAGAGGGTCATGACAGCCAAAAGCGACAGAAAGACTCAAAGAAGACAGCAATTCTCATGATCCCAATTCCAGGAAAAGGGTGAAATCAGCTCTTCGTTCTTTAATTCCTGGAATGAGAGGAAGAGGAGACGATGGAAAGGGACAGTGAACACTTCCCTGTCGTATGTCTTCTCTTCTAGAAAATTCGGAATAACAGGGAGAATAACCAAGGGGACAAGAAAACTCGTCCATGTGAACGAGAGCTATGGAGTTCGGATTAAACGGACATTTTAATACTTTAAAATATATAGTCCAATGGGATTTCTGCCTGCTCGGAATTGACAGGGCCAGGCAGTCCCGACAACTGACGTTCGGATTAACGAGATTTGACTGTCATCCGATTATTTTTCTTCGTTCACATTATGATCACTGAATCTAACGATCAAAGGGTGAACAAGACATAGCGAGGTTCATCTGCTATCAAATTTATGCAGATGCATACATCTTTCATAGAAGTTAGCAGAAATGGGAAACAGTGATTAATTGATTTAACAATGGTAATTCAAAAAGGTTTTCAACAATCAAGGGACTAATGCATCCAACTGGCTCTGCGGTGGGCACAGGAATGATGTCCCATTTGTCATTAATGGTATCTCAAGGCAACCTTCTACTCCATTTGACCATTATTAAC
This sequence comes from Darwinula stevensoni, assembly GCA_905338385.1. Classification (NCBI taxonomy): domain Eukaryota; kingdom Metazoa; phylum Arthropoda; class Ostracoda; order Podocopida; family Darwinulidae; genus Darwinula; species Darwinula stevensoni. Next base: position 4,588 of record CAJPEV010004649.1, on the reverse strand, counting down.
GCATCCAGCAATGGATGTCATTGGAACCAAACATAGTAAATGTATTGCTTAATTGTGCATTTGAAGAGCAGGGTCATGGCAAGAGTTGGGGGACTGGAGTTGCGTACTCGTGGCCCATTTTCAACAGAAAAACAACCACTCTGGCAAGTGCATCTTTCTGTGAAATGTTTTATAGTGCTAAATTGAAACCCGCTGCTCCCCACAAGCGTGGACTGTTAACATGTGCTTTTTTACTACAGTATGGCTATGCAAGACTGCGTTCAGCATGAGCAACATGTAAAACTTACAGGGTGACGTGAAATGATGTGCCCGGGTCGTAGTGCAGGTTCCTAAATAGGCAAGAAGTCTCAGGCTTTTTTTTTCGTTTAATAGAAAATGTAAATCTACCCTCAGAAAGCAAAGTTGATATAATTTGGTCGATTCGTTGCAAAATTATGGATTCTTTTCTGTTTTTACTCTTTTATTCAATAACAACAGAAAAGGTAAATTCAATAATTAGTATGGCCACTGTTTGCGGCCAGAATCGCCTGAAGACGTTTCGGCATTTAACAAAGATTTTCGAGGAAATCAGTGTCCACTTCGAGTTCATGAAGAACGTCAGTGAGATTGCTCAGAAGCGTGGATTCTAAATAACGCCTGGGTCCATGCTTATGGTGCATTCCTTCTTCCACATGATCNACTGTGTCGCAGTCAACTGAACGAATGACACTACCACTCGACTCTCGGGAACAAATGCCAATGCAGCCAAATGACGAGCCCACAAAGCAAAATCTGGGTCGTTCCCGTCAATGTACTTCGCCCGAATGTCCCCTACGATGTAACGATGCGTTAGATGACGAAGTAGTGGCTGCCCCTTCTGTGACTATCTTTAAGAAGAAACTAGATGCTTTCATGGACAGGCAAAAAGGTGGGGGGCAATGTTGACGTTAGGTACTAGACAGTAAGCAACTAGGATAGTCAAAAAAAAAAAACCGAAATGGGCGAAATCGCCTCTTGATGTCACTATCTTGACTCTTGACCTGACAAAGGTGGAAGAAGCAGCCGCGAACACTGATGCTGTCAAATGTGGCTCTAAACGCTTTTTCGGCAGCTTTTCCAAAGTCAAACAGCACCGATTGTGGTGCTATTGATGGACGCATGTTCTTGAGGGCTTCCAGCATACTTCCTGTTTGGGAGCAGAGCGAACACTAGAGGCGCGACGCACTGGAAGTGAATCGCATGAAGAGTGTAGAGCTGGTCGAATGGCTGGGGGGTAGGCTTTGAAAGTCCCATCAGCGAACAAACGATGAGAAGTCGCAAAGAGATCCAAGTTCTTTTGGGCGCCGAAAATCACCACCCGCTGTCGAAAAGGACAAACTGCGCATCCTTATACAGTGAATACGGCTCTTCTATGACCAACTCGCGCAAATTCTGAGGCTCCGGTGGTGGAGCGTGCACTAAATTTCGTTTGTGACGAATGATGCGTTTGACGGTTTCCTTGGACGGCAGTTTGGCCCGAACTGCGACTGGGGCTGGAGTTTCGCTTGAATCCGCAGCGCGCGTTTTAATTGCGTTCATCGCGTCTTTTGCTTTTTGAGCGGCGACGTCGGGCTCATGGTTGTGCTTGTAATTGTGATGTACGATTTCGGACTCAAGAGTATGGCATCCGCCGCGACATTTAGTCGCCGTCGTGTAATTGACGCAGCGCCAAATTTCCTTCTTCCCAGGGAGTCCGTGGCATTCTTTGATGTATGAGTAGCCCTGATCCGTGAGGATTTGCTTCCCCTTTTGACTAACAAACACAGTGAGTGGCATCTAAAACCAAAAACGCATTTAATAAATACGGTCTTGTGGCGGGGTATCGGGTTAAGTTGTCAACGAGCAATAACCACGCTATTGCTACCCCGGGTAAGCACCGGCCCGAATAGATCTAAATATACACCTTGTATACAGATAACAGTAATTTAAGCTAAATTAAATTACTTACCTTAAATTAAAATTCACTTGCGTGACACCCACTTGACTGAAAGAACGAGACGAAATACAAAGAACAGACCGAAATAAGGCTTTACTTTTTGCTAGCATCCTTTCAAGCCTAGAGGGTCCCACGCCATGTTATCGATATGCGATGTTCTTTCCGGACACCTATTGTAACGGCCCAGCCGGCACGACACGCGGTGAGTGGCCTGGCCGGAGGGATGCCCTGTATATGATGGAAGAGCTCTCTGTGAGCCGCCCTTGGGAGACCGTAGTAGGTGCATGACCCCCTAGGGGCCACGCCTGACCTCTGACCCTTGACCCCAATCAACAGATCCTCTCTATTAACCCTCTAGATCAGGGGTCGGGAACCTTTTTGGCCATGTGAGCCATATTAAGATTGAGCAAAGTGCTTGTGAGCGAAAGATTTTCAGATTAACAATTTTTCCTGAAGTTTGCAACAGACATGCATTCTTTGATACATGAGAAAAATGAGGAACAACAATGATTTTCAGCCATGACTCGATGAGCCAAACTTGGCTCATGAGCCATAGGTTCCCGACCCCTGCTCTAGTTGCCTTTTATTCTCAGCCACCTCTCTTTCCATTTCATTCTGACACTCACAGATTAGAAACGGAGTTAGGTTAACAGTTTAGTCCAGCTTCCAAGTGCCCAGAAATGAAGGCCAGTGCCCTAGGATCGCTCGCACCTCACGAGTGAGGTTCTCCCCCTTCTTCCCCATTCAGGCTGAGAGCTGATTAGAGTTCACTTATTTTTTTTTTTTATGCCCATCGCTTACAAGTGATAAGCATCGTCCTCCCCACCCCTATACTCTTCGGGATTAAACATTCCTGACTTCCTGATTCTTCTCTTCCCTCGAGTGTAGATATCCCCGACCGTCTCCTTTGTATATAATTGATTTATGAGTTAATGGTGTATTAGCTTGGTCACTCGTTCCCTTTTATCCCCTTGGTGCTATCCTGATTGCTGTAAGCTTTAGGAGCACGCCGCCGAAACTCGAAGACCCATCATGGACACGGCTGAGATCCTCCTTGATTTCATCCAGCAATACTTTTTTATTTTTTATTTTGAATAAACCCAGACTTGTATCAGCCCTGCTCTATCTTCTTGTGATTCCCACCACCAGTAGCGAGAAAAAAAAAAAACCGAAATGGGCGAAATCGCCTCTTGATGTCACTATCTTGACTCTTGACCTGACAAAGGTGGAAGAAGCAGCCGCGAACACTGATGCTGTCAAATGTGGCTCTAAACGCTTTTTCGGCAGCTTTTCCAAAGTCAAACAGCACCGATTGTGGTGCTATTGATGGACGCATGTTCTTGAGGGCTTCCAGCATACTTCCTGTTTGGGAGCAGAGCGAACACTAGAGGCGCGACGCACTGGAAGTGAATCGCATGAAGAGTGTAGAGCTGGTCGAATGGCTGGGGGGTAGGCTTTGAAAGTCCCATCAGCGAACAAACGATGAGAAGTCGCAAAGAGATCCAAGTTCTTTTGGGCGCCGAAAATCACCACCCGCTGTCGAAAAGGACAAACTGCGCATCCTTATACAGTGAATACGGCTCTTCTATGACCAACTCGCGCAAATTCTGAGGCTCCGGTGGTGGAGCGTGCACTAAATTTCGTTTGTGACGAATGATGCGTTTGACGGTTTCCTTGGACGGCAGTTTGGCCCGAACTGCGACTGGGGCTGGAGTTTCGCTTGAATCCGCAGCGCGCGTTTTAATTGCGTTCATCGCGTCTTTTGCTTTTTGAGCGGCGACGTCGGGCTCATGGTTGTGCTTGTAATTGTGATGTACGATTTCGGACTCAAGAGTATGGCATCCGCCGCGACATTTAGTCGCCGTCGTGTAATTGACGCAGCGCCAAATTTCCTTCTTCCCAGGGAGTCCGTGGCATTCTTTGATGTATGAGTAGCCCTGATCCGTGAGGATTTGCTTCCCCTTTTGACTAACAAACACAGTGAGTGGCATCTAAAACCAAAAACGCATTTAATAAATACGGTCTTGTGGCGGGGTATCGGGTTAAGTTGTCAACGAGCAATAACCACGCTATTGCTACCCCGGGTAAGCACCGGCCCGAATAGATCTAAATATACACCTTGTATACAGATAACAGTAATTTAAGCTAAATTAAATTACTTACCTTAAATTAAAATTCACTTGCGTGACACCCACTTGACTGAAAGAACGAGACGAAATACAAAGAACAGACCGAAATAAGGCTTTACTTTTTGCTAGCATCCTTTCAAGCCTAGAGGGTCCCACGCCATGTTATCGATATGCGATGTTCTTTCCGGACACCTATTGTAACGGCCCAGCCGGCACGACACGCGGTGAGTGGCCTGGCCGGAGGGATGCCCTGTATATGATGGAAGAGCTCTCTGTGAGCCGCCCTTGGGAGACCGTAGTAGGTGCATGACCCCCTAGGGGCCACGCCTGACCTCTGACCCTTGACCCCAATCAACAGATCCTCTCTATTAACCCTCCAGATCAGGGGTCGGGAACCTTTTTGGCCATGTGAGCCATATTAAGATTGAGCAAAGTGCTTGTGAGCGAAAGATTTTCAGATTAACAATTTTTCCTGAAGTTTGCAACAGACATGCATTCTTTGATA
>CAJPEV010004648.1:0-20268 GCA_905338385.1 Darwinula stevensoni | reverse complement strand
TTTCTGCTTTTGCGAGATTATGCACTATCACAATGTATACATAAGAAGGAAGGAAGACCAACAAAACATGAGTCCAGATCACGTAGATGGTTGCAGCTGACGAGACGCAATGAGGAAAGCTTGACTACGTTGCTTAGTCTGAAAATCCTATAGGAAGTAACTGAGATGGGGTGAATATTAACGTCATGAATGATGGAGTACAAACACCCTAACTTATTCATATCTTTCGCGAATGGTTTATTTTAAATTTAAGACTTAAAAAAAAGAAGGCGAAGGAGACTATTCGAAACGTGTCTTTAGTTCCACTGGTGTCTCCTGGTAGTCTCTATCATGATCGACGAGACCTTTGTAACGTATGCCGACCTATGACCGCAAGTCCAGCGTATCAATAGAGTCCAGGAGGGGAGGAGGCGGAAGGAGGTGAACTAAAACATCCATCAACACGTGGAGGGAGGCGAACCCGGTGTTTGGGGTCAAACAACACGTAGAAGGACTCCGTACAGTTTATATGCAGGATCCTTCCTTCTCGAATGTGCTACCCAAACACTGGGCAAGGAGCCATATCATCATTATACGAATGAGTATCAAAGTCCCTCCAATCAAGTCCAATCGCCAAAAACCTATCCTCCAATCCAACAAGCGTTCAACGGAAGATCCCTCCCTCGATCCCTCACTCCGAGGTGCCTGAAGAGCTCGAACTCGAAGAAAGCGAGTCAGTACCGATTTGACCGGGGTACTCGGGCCCTTTTAGATCGTGGGTGTTTCGAAATTGACCGCCTTTCTCTCTATAGAAACATACAGGGGAACAACGATATAGTTAGAGGATTCGTTTCGAAGGTCGTGAGTTTTTCCCCAGAACATGCACCGTTTTATCTGGAGGGAGGTGAAGATCAGCCCTTTGTCGTTGAATGTACTGTAAAAGGGGTTGGACTGGTTGTTTGACTAACATTTTTTTGTCCTTTTTTTATTATTAATTTTTCTTTTTGTAAATACATTTTTTTTTTTTCTTGAATTACGCCTTAGTTACTCCCACTCGAATTTGAATTGGCACGGACCTGATTTCCTGGAAGGGGATTCATTGTAGTGGAATCGGGGCGCGTTAAGGTAAAGTTTCTATTTGAACTTAATTAATAGTTGATATTTTCATAAATCCTACCGACTGCGCCTCGTGCCCGTTACAAAATTGAAGCACCAATAACCGCAGAGAGAAGATTTATTTTGCAGAACAAATCTGCCGACGATAAAAACTGCGTGGTTTACATGGAAAGAAGGTGTTTGGAGGAGACAGCGAGGAGAGAGAGGAAAGTCAGGCTGGAAGGGGAGACTGTCATAGCTGCCAAGTTGCACAAGTCTGTCTTACAAAAGCATACCGTCCAGTCTTCAAACTCTCGACTGAGAGCATTCTCTCCGATGCCAGACATTCCCCTGAGGATACCGTCTCCTCCATTCCGACATTCTTCTTTGGTCCAGGAATAGCAACTGGCTGCCTGTTGGACACCTATGAGTTGGAGGATTGTCAGTTGTCAGTGTAATTTTTCAGGAAAAAACTACTGTGTTTTGTAGGAGTGCGCTGGAAAAGGTATTTTGCAAAATGATTTTCCCCCTGCAGTTTAAAATTTTATGTAATGTTCAGGGTAAGTTGTATCCTGAAGAGACACACAAGCCACTAAATTCTTAGAAACTAATCCCGTTATTTGAAGCCCGTCATCATGTCAGTAGATTTTGTAATTAAAAAATGGAGGAGGGAACTGAAATCTCTTCAGGAAATTCAAGAGTGTGATATATAGTTTCAAGCCGCCAAAGCATCATTTCATAATGATCCCCAGCCTCGTTCCTGAACCATCTTCCCAAGGTGATCATATCTTGCACAGATGACATATTTTGGGAGTTTCTCTAAAAGAAATTCCAATGAAAATGCGAAAGGGAGGACCAACGAGTTGGCCTTTTTTGGGAGAAAGAATGTATGACGTACATAAAAGATTACCCCAGAAACGAGGAAACTGTAATCCATTGCTTACCATCACTATCCCAGGCAGCTATACAATACCATTCTTCCCCGACGGAAGGGGATCCTGATGATGAGCAATTAGCTTGCATCCAATTGGAATGGCTTCCATCGCAATTTGCATCCCTGCTTGTTCCGCTGCATTCGTAGCATTTCAAGCCAATTCCTCTTCCTGCAGAAAAAAAGTCTGACATTGTTGCAACTAGTGCTGGGTCATGTATTCAAGACCTGCGGATGGGGGCAGCAAGGCTGTTTCGCCCATGATAACAAGGATAGGTAAAGAAAAATTTTTCCTCCCGAAGAACACATGGCGCAATGCATATTCTACAATACTAGCGAGTTTGTTTGCCCTTCGGGCAAACAAACGTATGATTACGCCTTCGGGGGTCCATTACCTTTTGTAAGGGTAGAGAATACATTTTGAAATACGTCCCTCCTATAATCTACGCTAAGGGGACATATTTCAAAAGTAGGATTTTTCCTGTACTCAGCCATCAAATAGGTACTTCTGAGGGAAATTTACATTTTATGTCTCTGTTTCGTTTGAGGGAAAAAATTCAGGAAAATGGTACCTTAAGAAAAGTGCCCTGATGTCGACCTCTGCTTGGACGGGGGGTCGGCGGGGATGTCACCCTCCAACCTCTTCTACAGCTTGTCTGTCGTCTTCCTCCACAGCCTCCTTTCCAAACGTACCCTCTGTCTGTGAACAACCTTGATTTTGTGAGGGAACGTAAAATAATTAACTTATATCGATGTCGATTTAATGTTTGTATTCACCGTTGTAACCTAGCCTTGGAAAAAAATCCAGGAAATTCAGACCCGGAGGTCCGTAGGTGGATCGGATTCCTTTTCACGATAAGCTGCGCGAACATTATTATGGACTTGAACTCACTGAAAAGATTTTTATGCGTTTTATGGATTCTTACCATTGTGGAAATTCGGCTCATGTTTGGAGCACGAGCCATTTCACAAACAACAAGCCTAAGTTGACCCGTGGAAGGGCCACGATAGCATGCCCGACCATAAGCTGTCTTAAACCAACCACATGTCAGTGATGCCACGACTAAAGTTCATAAACGGCTCGATGGAAAGCCATAGGTGACCCAATGAAAATATTCCACTCCCATCTACAGGAAGAGCTATTATGATTGCACTGCTATTTGTTTCGGAAGCGAACTTGATGGAGTACAAAATATTTGATGGACAGGCAATATTTGTCAGTGAGACAGAGGGAACGATGGTTCATCGAAAAGAAAATGCTGCCAAATTTTCGTTTTAAAATTTACAGCTCCAGTAGATCTTTTGGGGGCCATGCAACATTTTGGTATGATGAGAATTGTATCGTCATGAGACAAAAGTCGAGACTTTTCCATAGACAGTCTGACGATTGGCCAGCGAGCCACATGGACAAGTCCGAGTGCCACGTCCGGTGTTCTAGGCGGAGAAACCCATCGCAATTGATCCGTCCTAAGGCAAGAACGCTTTTGTGCAATTCCTCTTCAACTGCCATTCCCATTTGAGGAAATGGCAGGTGTTGCGATCGGTCTGTCCCTTTTTTTCTCATTTCGTCTGCCCGTTGTAACCTAAGCAACCTTACAATGCGACTCACTGCGCACGCGCAGCTTTCCGCCTGAATCCGGGTGGTCCGTCTTCCACTAAAACATCCACTACCCCTCCAGCCATAATGGATGACGGATCCAAAGTAGACATTTGGAGAGAGCTGCTCGCGGCCGCGTAGGCAGGGTTGCCAGGCCTACGCGTTAAATTCCGCATCTGGCATCCGACACTTGATGCTATCCTCTCATCTTCACAAGACGCGGACGTGCGGACCATCTAAAACACGTCTAGTTATCTAAGACTTTTCATATACAGTAGGTCTATATCATATGAATGGCAGTTCCTATTTACTTCTATTTTGGGGCGAAAGATGAAGCGAAAATGATAATGCCAAAGACCCATTCGAATGGCAGTTGTGTAAACGGGCTGTAACTCTCCAGGCATAATTCCCTCTCCCCTATTCACTATCATGACAGACTTCATCACTGTGTCAATGAAGATACGGACTCGAGCTGTCCTTTCATCACGATTTACCGCTTGAGCTCTGCTGGAATTTTTTTACGAATATTTTTGAAAGAACCTCGGGAATGCAGCCCTCATTTAATGGAAGAATCGAAAACGACTCGTTTCTCAGGATAAGCAAGACTACCTGAGCACTCAACGGTACTAGCTTCCGCGAACTTCATCAGGATCAGATGACGTTTTTATTCTTGCGTGTTCCATCCCGTTATTGTAGCTTGCTTCACGATGCGACAAAGAATCGAATTCGGGCTCGTGAATTAGTCAAGCCATCGCCATTAGAACGAGCAACACGCTTTCGGTAACCACGCTCCGGCAGCTGCGCTCTGTTTGCTTTTTTAAGCTTAGGCAAGAGTTTTCTCTCGGCCTGCATGCTTTAGGTGGTTCCTGGTCCAAGAAACAAATGGGGCGCATGAAATTGGCTTACTTGAATTTTAAAATCAGCGAAAAAAAATTTAAAAAAAAAGAAGAAAGGAATATAGCTCCCTCTTAAGACTGTTCTTGGCCTCTGCATATACCTGGCCATTAAAGAGGCGCCGCTTTTTCTGATTCGTAGGCTGTCGGCAGATTAGAAAACGTAATCTCTCTTGCAATGTCAAACATTTACCTTCCAAACATCCTCAACTTTTTTCCTCTTTTCCCACTAATAATTTTCCTGAGGGACATGACAACCAGGTCGCGAATTTTACTTTCTCCTGAAACTGCTGTCCTGTTGCAACCTGCGGCGACTTGTGGCAACCTGCGGCAACCCCAAACCCAGGCGTTTTATCACCTAAACCTCGGAATTCACAGAACAAATCTTTGTTTCAGCTCGCTATTTCCAGCACAGACCTTCGCATCCTCACGTTATCAAGTCGAGATACCGGCCTCTTCTGCTTTATCAATGTTTGGCTTTCTCTCCCCATACGAACTTTTTTTTTTCGCAGCTGGTGAATCATGCTTTAAATTATTTCTCCCATAAAAATGTGTCGAGGATCGCTCTTTCAGGAAGATGAATTCGTGAGAAACGGATTCGAATGACTGGGTCTTTTTAGAGAGAAAATGAATACCATTTGAAAACGCACACCCTCTGTCCACCTGGTCAGACAAGCAGGTGGATCAGGGGTGCATTTTTTTTAACCAGGTGGACTTCCCCCTTCCCCATTGGAAATCCACCCATTCATTCGCGCACATTTATTCCGAATCTTGTGGATTTTCCCTCCTGGGGGGATTTTCCCCCTGATGAAATTCCCTCCAACAGGTGGAAATACCCCCTAGGGGGACATCCACCTTCTTTCAAGTCCACATGGGGGGTGGCCGTTTTGTAAGCATAATTACCAGGGGAAAGTTTCTCGTGTTACCTATGTACAGTATATTAAGCGATAAAGACTTTCAGAGAGCATCGCGTTTTTTTTGGCTAATCCTCTTTCTTCGCAGCCGCGTGCATGATGCCACCCCGGAATAAACTAGTAAACACAAAAGGATCGGCGGGGGAGATTCAGAAAGTGGAAAGCCTTTTTAGTGGGCTTCCTTTCCTGAAAGAAAAGAAATCATTTTTTGGTACCGTCCGTGTGTCACACTTTGGTTGTCCGATGATAACTAAAATAATATTGTCATGATGAACGCGAATGCTGGCAAGCGGATAGACATGAACAAGATACGGGCCGAGTTCGTTTTCTGGTGAATTTGCGCCGAAATTCGCATTTTTATTGCAAATTTTCAACTTGAAATTTGGTCACGGAGAAGAAGGCATGAGTTCGCACTTCAGGTTCCGAACCGCAATGCGCATGCGCGTACGACCCAGGCCTTTCGGGTGCGGCGCCGTGTCAGCAGCCAGAGCTGTCAGTTCTCTACTAACCTTCGTGGCGGATGGATCCAACCGCGCACAGCGCTCAATTCTCCTATCGCCGTTTCACGGGCACCGTTCGTCTATGTTTACCAGATGCAAGTGAAAAATGAGGTTTTTTATGGTCGAAGACCTGAAGGAAATGGCATATTGTTTAATTAGGTGACAAAATGAGGGTTTCCTTAACTGAGAGGAGGGCCACTACTAGACGGGGCTTGCCCAACTGGTTTTAGTTTTTTTTTTTTCCTGCACTGAACTATGGCCATAAACTTAGGGGGAGTGATCAATCGAATCATATCAAAGTGAGGTTTTTATATCGACTGGCTGGTGTAAGACTTCGTAATATGGTGCCAATTGTCTCCATATGTGAGGGTCTTCAGGATTAGCGGCTACTTCTCCAGATGAAGAGATCCCAATTCTTCAATGAACCCGGGTGGCATTGTCCAGGCAGTCATTGATCTTCAAATTTCCAAATCTGATCAAGTCCCCTTAATTACTCGTTCGGAATCTCAATTTAAATTCAAATATATCGAAAATCACAGGGAATGTCGAATTACACATTTCGGCATATGACAGCGAATCAAATATTTATTTAAGAGTAAATAATTGAGAATCGCTTAAAATCTAGAAAGGGCGCACCTTGGCAGCAAACTTCCTTCTGAGAATTCTGCATCATTCCAACGGCCAACTCAAAATATTACATTCGTGCTGCCGACAGAATCGCTCGCAGAATCACAACGCCCCACGAATCGTCAGGCTGGGGGAAAACCATTTATCGCGAGCATTCTGCGTTCCACGAAGCCATAAAGACTGGAGCAAGCTCATATTCAGGTCGTTTGGCTCCTGCTTGAAGAAGATATGGATGATCCAGGGTTGGCAACAACGTTTGAGATTATTTATAAGGATTGCTATGAGAAAGTTTATAAGAATTTAGCGAACTTTGCACGACATAGTCCAGCTCCGTATTCGGTTTGGAAGTAGTACACCAAACCAACTTGATTCTGAGCCCATGTGTAAGGAAAATAAAGGGGTGAGCATTTCCCCTCGAGGAATCTAGACAGGAGAAGAAGAGACAAGCCAGGCAGTCACTCTTTCTTCCCCAGCATTAAAAAGAAACACTTTATCTTCAGAAATGAGTTTTCTTTCTAATGAACTGTTAATGGAATCGAAGGAATGCTGATATGTTCTGCGGCATAAATCAACGGTATACACCCTCTCAATTGCGTCATCCAGTTTTCTCAAGAATGTTTCTGCGATATTGTGCCAGAAACACAACTTGAGCAGCAGCTCGGTTTATATCTACAATGGAAGCCAACAGAAAACCCAGTTGTCTCTTGACCTCAGTTTTGAGTGGAGAGAAAATGAATCCATTGGGGCTCAAATAGGGACTGTATGGTGGAAGGAATTCGATGAGATGGGATGGGAATCGGGGAATTAACCTTCGGTGAGCAATACACCTTTCCATGATAACGACAGCTTCGTTCTCTGGCCCTATCATGGCACTCATTTCATCGAGAAAGTGTCCAAAGATTCCTCAAGTGAGACCTCTATACAGCTTCTTCGACTGTATCAGGCCATGATTGGGAGAAATCGCCGAAAAATGGTCAACGAAGCAAGTCAATTCTGAATAAAGTCGTTTCTTCTTTCCATGCGGTGAAAGGAAGACATTGGGTTAACCGTCTGGTTCCTTCTCCCTCCCTCCCCTGTCTGAAGAAGAATTCCTTGAGGGGGAATGCTCACCCCTGCTCATCCCATCCGTAGAGGAGGCTTTTCCTTCCTTATACACGGGCTCAGAATCAAGTTGGTTTGGTATAGCTTGGACTGGATCAAAGTCGGGAACAAACGATGTTCTAGAATTCTTTTGTGATATGCAGTGGCGTAACGAGAAAGGGGGCAACTCCGGTCGGAATTCCCCCCCCCCCCCCACCGACCGACCAAGAAATGCTAAACTTAACTTTCTCCTCGGTCGCTTGAACACCTGCTTCTTTTTTTTTCCAAGTTGGAGGCGACGACCCTGCTCCCCTGTCCCCTTCGACGCCACCCTGCCGCACCACATCAAGAACGAGAGCAAAGATAGAACCCAACGGCCAACAATGCCACTTTTATTAAAGCACGTCAGATCATATCAAATACGGCAGAGACTCGATCTGCTGCGCCAACAGCCCCGTCGCCCTCTCCTGGAACCTCCCCCCCGCCTCCTCGTCCCTCAGTAACTCCCCGAACACCCGAGCCCGCTCCGACGAGCTCATCGGGTGCCCCACCAGTATGTGCTGCAGCACGCACTGCTCCAGCGTCACGCCCGGGTGCTCCTCCCCCACGAACACGCAGAAGTTCGGCCTCAGACGGAACAGCTCCGACAGGTGCTCCGGGTCGAAGAACCCCCTCAGCACCCTCAAGAATATCGTCACCTGCAGCTCCCTCAACAAAAACCGATCGCACACCTCCAGCAGCTGCACCGCATTCGAGATCGACAGCTCCGGCACCGCCTCGCACTCCTCGCACCCCGCCGAATGATGCACCACGTAAACCAACGCCTCCTTCGACGCGTGCGGCACCCCAACGACCGACTCCTTCGACTCCCGAAAGAACCCGTTGAGCATCGCATTCATGACCGGCGAGATCCTCGCCAGATCCAACCTCCTCCCCGCGACCTCCGACCCATCGTCCGCCTTCAGCACCACGTCGCACTCCGACTCCCGGAACGCACAGGACCTGGCCCCACCCCCACCCCCACCTTCACCTTCACCTCCACTCCCACCCACCACCGCTATCTCCTTGGACAGCAGAGCCAGCGGTTCCGACACACCCACGTTCCTCGCGAGCTGGCACACGGCAGCCACCGTCTGACGAAAAAGCGTGCTGTCTGTCGTCTCCTTGAGCAATGCCCACACTCGCTCCAGGACCTTGTAGCGGGTAAGGAGGAACTCCTGCAGCAGACCCCGAGACCTAAACAAGGTCAAGTAAGAATGGAAAAAAATATATATTGAAGCGAGTCCCGTAGAAGAGAGAAAAAAAAGGAATTGTCAGGCTTGCAAAATTCCCGAACGTAAGCGGCGAATGAACAGAAAACCGCCAGAGCATTGAAAACCAGCAGATGAATTAAGAGCGAAAAGCAATTCATTTTCGTGGTGTCAATATATTTGGAGCAGGAAGTTCAGCTTGGAATATTATAGAACCAACAACCTAAATCCCACACACCAAAATATAACCGAAAAGCCTAAAAATATATATATAAATCAAACCTTCCAACCAAACAGCATTTTAAAAAAATCAAAGAAAAGGCAAGAAACTTCTCCCACCTGAGCAGCGCCGGGATGGCCGCACACGTGGCCGCCTGCTCCGCCGCGCTCCCCTTGACCAGGCTCGTCACCAGCTCCCCCTTCCCGTAGTCCCTCTCCGACAGGCAGGACAGCACCGCCAGGACCTCCGAGCGGCATCCTGCCAGGATGGAGCAGGCGGGGCATCCCGTCGGCGGGTGGATCGGGTAGTCCCACCCCACCAGCTCCGACACCCACCCCTCCACCACGAACATCCGCATGTTCAACGGACTCCTGCGAGCACGACCCATTCACCCACGCGAGTCTCAAGGATTTCCTCCCGAAACATTCAATGCCAACTGAAGCCTTTGGTCTACATTGTTTGCATAGGCAAGCAGGAATTTATTGTAAATAAAAACAAGTCCTAACAATATTTCAAAGAAGCTCCGTGGGATGTCTCTTATTTGGCATTTTTTCACATATGGATCATAATCAATTTCATGATGAAATCCAGGGAGATTGGGGAAGGAATTGAAGAAAGGTAATAGGCGATAGCCAAGGCTGTAGATAACACCCTGAAGGAATGGGGGACCTTCTAAAATGAATTCATTCCAACCACAAAGGATCACAACTATCTGCATCCTCTCCCCTAATCATAATCCCTCCCCCCCCCCTCATAATTGAAAGGGCATTTCTGCCTTTTTGTGGGAATGCATCACAAATAGCACCTGATTCCATGCAATTGCATTTTAAATTTAGGGAATCTTCAATTATTTCATCCTTGAAAGAGTAGTTAGTTTTATATAGTCTACACTGAAAATGAATATACCGAGGTGACCCAAGGGCCACCGCGTCATCGCGGTCAAATCCGATTCGGTCCGGCACGTACCGGAGTCAGACTTAACCGTCGATCGAGGACGAACGGGAGAACTCACGATGCAAAATTGACGAGGATGCGGATGGCCAAGGAAGACGGGGAAGGCATGGAGGTGAGGTAGCGGAAGAGAGCGGGAAGGAGCTCGGAGACGTGCGACCCGGTGACGAGCCGGTGGGACTGCCTCTCCCGCTCCACGTGGGAGATGCCGAGGAGGAGCGAGAGGGCGTGCTTCATGACGGGGGGTTCCTTCTCCCACCTCTCGCCCTTTGCGACCCCCGGCGGGATCGCCGGGATCGGTCGAGGGAGCGCGTCGCGAGGCTTCTCGTCTCCGCTCGTTTCGCCGTCGCTCGCGCTGGCTGGACTCGCTGGGTCGTAAAATCACACACAATCCATTTCAGGTCGCAGAAATGATCCTTTCACATGTAATTGATTAGATTCGACTTGTGTGATTTATCGGTTTGTTATGCCAGGAAAAAATTATTTACAAAATAGCCCAGTCCAGAGAGTATCATCATGTGGTTCTCTGCCATAAAAGTCACAATATAAAATGAAACATCTTTGTGTCAGCTGGAAAAGGGTGAACTACTGTTTCCTTATCAGGAAGAGAGGTCCAAGTACAATGGAGAGAATGTATCACAGTATTATAATATGAGTACATCACTATATCACAAAATCCAAACTTACAAAAGTAATTTGAGGCAAAATGAAAGCATCAGTCCGAATTCAATTTCATTAAAATCCTCACACTCACACAATATTTCAACCATCCTATAACTACATCAGTCATGAGATAATCATGTGCATTGTCTCACAGAAGTAGCATAAATAGCAATAATAAAATCAGTGTAAAAAAATGGAGATGAGAGTCAGACTCAAGCTGAGTAATCCTGTATGCGGTTTAATGACCTGACATCAATCGATGGAGAAATGAATCTGAACCCGTGTAGAAGAGTTTTGAACAAATATCTTTGGCAAGGGGGAAACCAATGACCTTGACTGGAGAAGAAGAGAGGGGAGGATGGAGGCGAGATGCTCATGGGGGAAGACGGAGGGGAGGTGCTCATGCGGGAGCACGACGACGTGGGACTGGGAGAGCGGTCCCTGGGCGACAGGGATCCCAGGGACATGGAATCCCACGACAGGCTGGGGGACAGAGGCCTGAGGTGGGCCGGGCTGATGTCGTACGACCTCGACGATTTCAGCATGGTCCTGAGTGCGTGGAACAATCATCATGGAAATCGTCATGTACCACTACAATGTGCTTAGTATCTAATATGTTAAGCAACTTGAAATGAAATTCTATTTACTCAATCTGATCAACAGTTTCATGCCAGAGCTACAGAAAAAGGCTATAATTTTTAAAGCTTTTTACTTCAGTCACTGCAGTTGATGTATAGGGAAATTATTCCAATTGCATGATTAGGATCTCTGAGTCCACACTTCAGCGTGGGGCACATCATGCCAACACGGAAAACATGCATTAAAAAAAACGAGGTAAGATGAATGCGGCACCCAGCATACAGACCTCTGCCGCACTTCATGCTGGTTCTGGAGCATCCTCTCCATGCGCTGGACGTACGTCTCCTCCTCCTCCGACGCTCCGAGGTCGCTGGTGCTCTCCTCCGGAGCCTCCTCCACGGCATGTGGCGCACGGCATCGCTTGGTCCACTTCTCTACGATCCGCACCAGGAGCGGGATGATTCCTGCAAGCACGGGGCCAAGTATTCGCCACAGTTAGATGACATTCATCAAGGCAGGCAAAGGTTATTGTCAGTGGAAAAGTAAAAAAAGGACATTTTTGAAAATCAGTCAAGAATAATTATAAGATGCTTCAAGGATGCCAAACAAAATGTCATGAAGAACTGAGTGATATTCCCTTTCCATTGGTTTTCAAGACAATCCAAATTGCATGAAATGCATCCAGAAAACCAGCAACAAAAAATGACAATTGCATTTCCCGAATCTTTCCATATATTCAGTGAACCCTTGTTCTTATTGACAGGTTAACTCATATCCCACCAAAAAAAACCTGAAATACTCATTGTAAGCTCTGTTCCCTGAGAGCATCTTGCAATTTTACATAACCTTCTTTGTAATATATGACCATAATAGGCAATATATCTCAGTCAAAGCCAATGAGCATTGCTTTTACAGTAAAATACTGACGGCTGAGGTAGGTAGGTACATGGAAGTGTAGTGAATAGAAAATTAGTAGTCAACATGTTACCATCCTAATAAATGCTCTGCACAGAAAAGCCTCACATTTCACAGG
Organism: Darwinula stevensoni; assembly: GCA_905338385.1. NCBI lineage: Eukaryota > Metazoa > Arthropoda > Ostracoda > Podocopida > Darwinulidae > Darwinula > Darwinula stevensoni. Next base: position 7,956 of record CAJPEV010004648.1, on the reverse strand, counting down.
GAGCCAAGCTCCAGAACGAGGCGAGAGGAAACCCACCGAGAACGACGAGATACCGCAAGGAGTCGTGATTGTGGGTGAACTGCAGGAGCGCATAGACGACCTTCTCGTGCAAGCCTTCCATCGAGTCGTCGCTGAGGATCCACGTGAACATGCTCAAGCCGTTCTTCTCCTGCACCGTCCATCGACACGCCGGTTCCAGGGCGAAGTTGCACAGGGTGTTCGTCACGGCCACGATCTTGCCTGCGACGAGATGACCTGCTCGTACACTCAATGACCTTTTAACCCTCATCCGGGCAAGGGAGCGTCCATTGGACCCCCTCCCAGGGGATATTTCACTTCATTACTCTCTGCAATTTTTTCAAAATATTTTTCAAATGTAATATGGGTTTCATAGACAGTCATCCATAGATTCAATGATGAATTTGTAAAGTTTGGAGTTGCTTTTGAGGAAAAAATTCTAAAAATGTTTGGCCTTGCCCATTTGTGTTACAAAAATATAATGTCCAGGTAAGGTTTAGAGTAGATATCACATAGCTTAACATTGTTAATGGAAGGCCAAATGTGTGTGTAAACAGAAAGATAAGGCATGAATGAGAATGATTCCAGTAGTCTCATTACGATGCAGGAAGGTCTCCTCGGAAGATTTGGTCTCGGCAAACTCACCGGACGACTGGCCCGTGTTGGCCGCCTCGAGTTCCTTGATCACGATGGGGATGGCCCTGGCTTGCTTGAGGGGGAAGCACAGGGAGGAGGAGGACGACATGTCGAAGACGGCCGACAGTGCCGCCGAAGACACCTTCTGATTCTTCTTCTCGCAGAGAGAAACGATCCGAGGAAGGCACTCGCTCTCTACCACCTATGGAACGATGGAAGCCAGTTAGAGACAATATTTTTGCACATAGTTCCTATCAACTTTCAAAAGAGACTTTAATATCTCACATTTATAAATAAAAAAAACATTTCAGGAAACCAACTCTTCAATCTAATATTAAATTCATTTCGTCATCCAGACGAAAACAATCCAAACTGCACGCACGAGGCTGGAAGTCTGAGGCGAGCAGTCGCCGGTCAGGTGGACCAGGGTTCGAAGGACGTCGATCACGAGATCCTCCGATTCGGATGCGAGGAGCGGGGAGAGGGACTTGATTGCGCCTAGGCGTATCACAGACTGTTTGTGACCTTTCGTGTCTGCCAGAATCCTGCATGAAAATGAATTGAAATTGTGGTATCTGGATTACTCACCACATTCCCATTTTCATTTCCAAAATGTCATGGTGATTCCTACTTATGTAGCCTAACATCTTAATGAGGAGGATACACACCATCAACTTTTTTTGCATTGGCATCAGGTTTCAATTGCATCAACACGAAATTCATGGAATAGAATTGCCATATTTCAATTCCTAGCCCTAAAACCTTGCAATATAACTTAGTCCTTCCCCAAGAGATATTCAAGAAATTTGCTCCATAATGATGCCATTCATTTCATGAGGGGGAATATCCTATTGCTGATTGCTCTGGCAATGACAAAGTCCACAGTGAAAAACTTTTAAAACAAAAATTCATGTCACTGCAGCACATTAAAAAACTCAAAGCTCTCCCTTGCATTTCCAGCACAAAACACTCAAATCTGGAAAAAAAAATCCACCGATACCTCAACCCTCGGGCGGCCATCCTCCTGGCCTCGACCGAGTTGCTCTCGTGGATCGCGGCGACGAGCATCGGCACGACGCCGCTCTCGTGGAAGCACTCGGCGCTGCGGGCGTCCAGCGCCTGGTTCCCGATCACGCGGCAGATCCGGGCCTGGATGCTCGAGCATGCCAGCTCCTTCAGGATCAGGACTAGAGACTTTAAAGCTCCTTTTGTTTCTCTCACCTGTTGAGAGAATTACAGGCTGGTAACAAATCTTGAAGTAACTGATTTTATTCTTTACTGATGGTCAAGGAAGAAGATGAAGGTGAGCGAAAGCAAAGGAAGTTGAAGGAAAAAATATTACTAAGCTTATTGCAATTGCCTATGAATATAATGACTTTGTTAGGAAAACGTGATTAATTTCAGCCTGAAACTAAAATATGGGATGTCCTCACTTTCAACCTGCAGGTCTTATTGGTGCAGCAGTTCCCCAGGATGCTGAGAGAGACGTCCAGGACCGTCTGGTTGGTATGCCCCAGGAGTCCCAGGATGGCCTCGACCCCGCCCGCGTCCATGAACGCCCGGACGTCATCGTCATTTCTCATGAATCCTTTCCGGATCTTGGTCAGGGCCTCCACGACGGTGAGCCCGTTGTCTGCAGGCGATCGGAGGCGATGAACGAGACCGTCCACCTCATTCCGTGGCTCGATCATCGTTCAGCTTGGACCATGCACATGTGGGCTAGGAGAGGCGGCTGCCATCGCAGAACAACCTAAACGGAACCGGAACATCCAGCGGGACTTTCCCGCGGCCTCACCGTGACACGCCCGCCGTGCGGCGACTAGAAGCGACCGCGGTACAAAAATTCGATAACGCGATGGTAATGGATGCAAAAACGTCACTTCGTATCTCCCGCGGTACCACATCTGAAGAACCGCGGTCCTAACATGGCGACCGCCATGTTGGAAATATGTCGGAGTCCAGGCCTAACGTGGTCTCTGGCGACGGGACGCCCATGGCTCATGATTCCATCATACCTCTCGAAAGCTTAAGCTCTCCCGGGGAAATCGCTGAGGAAAGCCTCATGGACGAAGACGATCTCACGCGCTCTTCGACCGACTTCTCTCTCGCATCTGAGTCCACCGTCCAAGGTAGGCCTAACGCTTTGTAATGGTGTTTGTTGAGGTTTATATTCTTGAGAGAAAGAAAAGGAGTTTACTATAAAGCTCACACCATCACAATGATTAAGAAGAGAAAAACCAAAATAAAAAAAAGGGAGGTGGTGAGAGTTTGGTGAATCCTACTGTGGGCCTCAGCCCAAACCTGATACTTAAATATCAGGTCTAGATTTCTCAATGGAATTTACCTAAATACGCAGGCCTAATGAACAGAGATTCACTTTTTAATAGCAAACAACAAAACAACTTGATTAACAGATCACACACTTTAGTTGTCCCAGGCACATTGGAATAACCTCTATATCAACTCTTGACATTGTTCACAACTGTCGAATGGGCTAGGGTGAAACGAGTCCTGATACTGACAAGTGATCAGTAGTTCTCAATCCTAACTTCAGGCCTCCAAACAATGGGAGAGGGAGTAACTTGAATCTTCTTGAAGTAATTCAGCTTGCCAGCAAAAACTAATATCACAAAAAGCAGCACTCTGGATGCAGTCATTGGAGATCATGAAAAGATGATTACTAACAACACTGGAGCAGCTTCAAAGTTCGGAAAAAATGTTTTCCAACCATTACCATTGCTGCAATGTATTTAAAAGAGTCTAGTCATATCAAGCAAATACTTAGGCCTAAAACAGCAAAACATGGCTCTCCTAGACCTATACAAAACAGAGCACCAACATCCTCAAGGCATCCACTCAGAATAGACATATTATATATGTATTACCATCAAGGGCCCACATAAACATGGGTGGTAGTGATGCCATTACCCCATCAAAGCTACGTATGACAGCGGCCGAAATTGTCGGCTTGAGTGTGTTGGAATAATCAAAAGCTCAAGAATTATTGGAGAGCCAAATGAAAGGATTGCTTGTATTGCAATAGAAAAAGCTCCAGGGAAATAGGCCACATTGGCATATATGTATAATAAGTTTATTTCTGTTCACTTACAACCCAGACCTATTAGGTGCAGCCTGAGGAAAAACATGATTGCAAAGTTTTGCACTGAAACGAATGTTCTGCTTATTGAAAAGCCTTTTCAGGGTATCACTTGACTCAGATACTCAGGCATTTATTTCCCAATTATTCAATTGATGCTGATGCTATTGCATGCCCATGTTCACCAGTGGCTTTTCTTCTGCCATCTCCCTCAGGTGATGACGAGTTTGCAGCTCCTTTTTCGAAGAAGCACAAGAAACACAAGCACAAGAAGCATAAGAAGAAGGAGTTGCCCAGCGAAGACCCAAAAGGAAAAACCCCTTTGAAACTCACCATCAAGTTCGGAGGGCTCACCGTAGGGGAAAAGAGGTTTCGGTCTTATTTGTGCCAAATTCGTTTCTTATAATCTTCTTATAATTTTTAAAATCATTTTTGGAAAACATTTCAGCGTCGGCCAGGATGAGGTGGCTGGCACCAGCCGGGGAAAAGGGAGCAGGAAGAAGGTGGACATCGAAGAGGAAGAATGGCTCAACGCGATCGAGGCCGGAAAACTCGACGAAGTTCACTCCCTCCGCTTTCGAAAGCTGTTTCGAGCGATCCCATGACCGAGTTCCTGATGGAAATTATTTTCTCTTCAGGTTGACAGTGAGTTGAGGAGCATGAAGGACAAAAGGTTCATGACGGCTAGGCAGAGAGCCCTTCACGAGCGGAAGACCGAGGGCCCTCCGCCAGGCGAGGACTCGTCGACGATGGGTACGTGCGATTCCTCAGAAAATAGCTAATTCTGTTCGTTTTGTGGATACGGTCACATGCATTTCCTCAGGGAGCTTTCCGGAGAAGGAGATGACGGAGGAGATGGTCCAGAAGAGGGCCCAGCAGGCGGAAAGGCGGCGGAAACAGGAACACGAGAAGAAGGAGAGGACCAAGATGGAGACGGTGGAGCGGCTCCTTCGGAAGCGGGACTCCAAGACCGTGCGCGCGATCAAGGGCAGCAAGGACAAGTCCAAGTTCCAGGGCCCCATCATGACCTACAGGTCCAGCGTGCACGACGGAGCCTCGATCACGATGCCCAAGAACATGGCTTTCCCCCTGAAACCTCAGTGCCCCAAGTACACACACGTGCCGTTTTGGTGTCTAAACAAATCCTTGATGATTTCACCGTGCTATTACTCTTTCCAGGAGTGCGCCAGAAGCCCGTCTCTGCGGCGTTCCCGGATGCACGAATCCTCGGAAATATGCCTGCTCCAAGACTGGAATCTCCCTCTGTGGACTTGAGTGTTATAAGAAGAATCTCCTTCTGTACAAACCATCAGAAAGTGTTCTAGTTGCTTGACTCAACCAAACCCATTTTGTGTTCAAATTTTCGCATATAAATTATATTTGCAATTATTTGAAACATGGCTCCTTTCCAATCACTTTCATATATTTTTGCAGCCAGTGACCAAAATGGGCTAGGCCCAGGTGCTTGCACTACTTTCTGCACCCTGGTTCCCCCAAGAAAGCAAACCTCTTTGCAGCTCCGTTTATTTGATCATTGTTCATTCGTCAATTTCAGCCTGCTTTGTCCAATTTGATTCACGAAAGGTAATTATGGGAGGCAAAAGACCATGGACATTTGACTCAAAGGACCGCATCCTGCTGGTGGGAGAGGGAGACTTCTCCTTTGCGGCCTCGCTCGCCAGACTGCACCCCGGTGTCGGCATCGTTGCTTCCACGGTCTCGACCGCGATTGACAGCCTGGAGGCGGTGCAGAATGTCGAGGCCATCAAGAGCCAAGGAGGTATCGAGGGATTTTTTGTGTCCTAGTATATTTGCATCAATATGGACCCTTTTCTTTAATTCTTTGACAGATTAAATTATGTGAATCTCCAGATGGATCTGTTTAAGCAGTGTAAGGACAAGGAATATACTTGATAAAATTGAGGTCGTTTTAAAATATCACATCACGCAGTTTGAGCAGATTGCAAAAATGAACTGCTGAATGTCTAGTATTCCTTGTCAACTAATTTAATTACATTGTGCAGTGGTGATGAGTAAAGATGGCTGACCGATAGATATCAGGATGGAGTTCTATTGCCATGGTCCGCATCCTCGTCTCGTAATCAGTTCGTCTGGAAAAAGAGATGAAAGGAAATGTAAATAAGCACTCATGGAGTTTTTTCTGTTATCCCATCTTAATTCAGTAAATCAATGAGCATCATTGTTTATCCTCAGGGATGACTCAAAGTTTTCACCATCACAGGTGCCGTGCTGTGCGGCTTGGACGGGAAGAAGCTTCACAAGTGCCCGTTCCTGCAGGAAAGGCCACGTTTCACTGCAATCGTTTTCAACTTCCCTCACTCCGGAGGAAAGATGCGAATGGACCGGAATCGGCACCTCCTGCGCCGCTTCCTCGCGAGCGCGAAGCGAATCCTCGATCCGGGAGGGAGGATCCTCGTGACCCTTTGCGGCGGGCAGGCCGGGGTCCCGGTCGACGTTCCGTCGAGGGAATACGGGAACACCTGGCAGCTCCCCACGCAGGTCCTGCCCTGTCCATCTTGATTATGACACATTGGACAGTTCTCGGTTTAACGGCTTGATTTCACCCTTGCCGATTCAGCTGGTAGCATTTTCTGATGGTTTGGCATAGTAATACATACTTCCTTTCTTCCTTAAATTTGAAGTGGGATCAGTTTAGTGAAATGGTGGCAAGTGACTGTAATTCATTCATTGGCGAAAGACTTGATCTTTGAAAAAATGCAGTTTAGGGACTTACTCCCTTTCAACTTGGGTTTTTGCAACCCAGTTCTTTGTCATCACCAGCAAATTTCATTTTGGGACTGCTGAACATTCTGCGCATTTGAAACTCCTTATTTTCACTAACTGTTTTGCTCAGCCAGTTTTGCTTTGAAATAGGTAAGGGTATCTCAAGGCAAAGAAATGTCAGCATATTTCCAGGCTGGGCACATGAGGATAAAGGAAGGGGCACCACTTTGGAAATGTCTAAAAATTCCATGAAATTCAGTGCTATATGTGTTGCAAATGTCACAAGGTAATAATGTTCTCTCTTTTATGTATTTTATGTGTTTCTGTTAAAAATAGCACCTCATTTCCCAGATCAAATACAATTCTGTCAATGCATATATTACAGTGTTGAAATCACCATACCATGGTTAGATTCAAGAAATAAATAAAATACTATGACTATGTTTTGCCGTTATTTGTAAAGAATTTGCTTCAAAACTGTCACTCATATTAATACGATGGAAGTTTGGTGATCGGTTGATCTGAGAATGGGTTTGTCTGCCTGCAGGTTGCAACGTGCGGCTTGAGGATCACGAACGTCCACCCGTTCGACGGAGACGCTTTCCCCGGCTATCGTCGAACGGGGTACCGAAGCCTCGACAAAGGGTTTCACTCGTACGCCGCTCTCACCTTCGAGATCGGAGCGCAAGATGAGCCCGACTTCGTTCGTCGGCTGTGGCGGGAGACGAGAAACGTCCGAGCCCTCTTCTCGACGACCGACTCCCCGATGGCCGGTCTCGTCTCTCGTCTGCGTGACTCGGCACCCGATCTTCGCTGGCAGTGTGAAGATACTCTGCTGACTGAATTTGACCAGGCAAGATGCACCAGTCTGTGCGAAGACTCCGTGCTCCTTTTCGCCATCAGAACGAAAAGTGGATCTGTCCCAATCAAGCATTACCTGGCTGCATCCTCAAAAACTTTCCTCGGGCACTTCAGTATATTCCTAAACGAGTCTAAAACGATCGACGACTGCATCCTGCTCGACATGAATGCGGCCGCCAAGCTCCACTTCCGTCTGGAAGACGAACGGCAGCTGTGGTTCTCCCACGTCTCCCCGTCGAACTGCATCTCGTTCCATCACCTGTTTCCCCCCAAATTCACCTACGACATCAGCTTCTGGACCGACGGCGGTCACGAACCGGCGATGCAATCCTTCTCCCGACTGACGGCCGACCACTGGGACCTGATCCGCAGCTGGCGGGTCCTCGACCGCTACGCATCCCCGGAGGGAAGGTCGAGCACGACGATCCGCATCGCCTACGACAGCCCCCACCTCCCGCTCTCGGACTGGCTGGTCAAGTTTTTCCATCTGAAGGTGCTCAAGGCAAAGTTGGAAAGGGTGAAAGGTATCACTATTCGGTAAGAGAAAAGCATGCATTTGTGAAGAACGGGGCCTTCCGCCCTCTTACAAAAGAAGAGAG
>CAJPEV010004647.1:0-20275 GCA_905338385.1 Darwinula stevensoni | reverse complement strand
TGGATGACTGGACGAATGCTACCACATCAATAATAATCCTTTAATGAAGTGGTTCTCTGGACGAATGTCGATTCCTTTTGACACATGTCTTGGAGCGCCATAGCTCAAAAGGTATCATTTCTTTTCTCACACCACCGTCCTTCTCGTCTACCAGGTACACTAACGCCACTGAATGACGAAAGGACGATAGAAGAATTAATATCGTTTCCATAATTCCTGGGAAATCACTAGGCTCTCGGGTGCTACATTCCTCTGAAAACCTTCAGTCGCGGCAGGACTGCGAAATCGAGAGAGAAATTCGCTTCTGTCGAAGACGCGAGCGACCTCCTCCCCTCATCCACAATTTTCTATTTTTTCTGCGATATTGGGCCAGAAACACACCTTGAGCAGCAGCTCGGTTTCGATCTACAATGGAAGCTAACAGAGAGCCCAGTTCTCTCTTGACCTCAGCTTTGAAAGGAGAGAAAGTGAATTCATTGGGGCTCAAATAGGTACTGTAAGGTTTGAAGGAATTTGATGGCATCGGGGAATTAACCTTCGGTGAGCCAGACAGCTGTCCAAGATGACTCTCTGGCACTATCATGGCACTCATTTCATCGAGAAAGTGTCCAAAGATTCCTCAAGTGAGACCTCTCAGGCCACGAGCGGGAGAAATCGCCGGAAAATGGACAATTCTAAATAAAGTCGTTCGTTCTTTCCTTGAGGTGGAAGGAGGTCATTGGGTTCACTGTCTGGTTTCTTCTCCCTCCCTCGCCTGTCTGAACAAGAAGTCCTTGAGGGGGAATGCTCACCCCTGCTCATCCCATCCGTAGAGGAGGCTTTTCCTTCCTTATACATGGGCTCAGAATCAAGTTGGTTTGGTATAATACAGCGTACAGCACCGCACACGTCTGATTGGTCAGGCATGGATGACGTCACATTCGAGAGGAGCTAAGAAAAAGAACTGCAGATGGCGCACCCATAGGAACAGTATAGGCATGCGTGCTGTAATTGGAAGGCTTTGGCCCTAATGCTGAAACCTCCTTTAGTTAACGGTCCTTTAAGAATACATGGAATCCTATGGGAATCCTTGTACTCTTACAAGGACCGTTAACTAAAGGAGGTTTCAGCATTCGGGTCTTACTTGTTGGTATCATGGCGGCTCAGCACCATTCACTTCTATGAGATTTTCCCGATTTTTCAACCAACCGTCTTCAAAATACTAACACGCAGCAAACACCCCACACAGCAGGCGCAATAGGTCTTCAGAGGAACAAATAGGCTCTATTGAGTCGTTTCAAGACTTCCTTCGCTCGTGCATGTGCATCCAATACTTCAGTTTAGGCTAATGACAGTAAAGGGCGATTGGGAATAGGTCTCAGCAGAATGCGGCGATTCGGATGCGAAGTGATTCATAGAGTTGAAAGCGGGCCTATGGTGCGCATTGGCGGAGTAACGGAGCAGGTACCGCGGGTCATTGGAGCAGCCATACTAAATACGGAAGCATGGCCTACAAAGAACCGCTAACACCTCTACTATGCACTTCGTCGTCGCCCTTCGTCTCCATTAGCCTATGTTTGCTTTTGAACGTTCACTCGAAGTTCGTTTGACTTTATGCCTTATGTCTGCTGAAAAATAAGTCGACCATTATGATACAAGGGCGACGTAACTTTATCGCCTTCGTAGGCCCACAATCTCAGCATAGGCAGGCTTATGCTGAAACTTGCGGCCCGCTCAAAAAATTGGGGACTCGCACCTATTAGGGAGGGGGGGGGAGGTGACGTCATCCATGCCTGACCAATTAGACCTGTGTCTGTATTATTTCGATGTTAGCCGACCGGAGGCTCCTCCTCAGTCGCGTCCGAGCCCTCGAAGGGACCTGATACTCGCCGTGTCGTCCGTCTCGTCGGTGTCGTGGTGGGGGCAGGCCCGAAATCCCTCAAGTTTCCAGAAGAGATCTCCAGAGTGATGAACTCGATGTTGGTTTTGGATTTCGTCCTTCGGACGATGCACCTCTTCCAGGGACTCACTCTCGTCCCAGATCTTACGAGTCCCACCAACTCCACCTCACTCGTCCAGGTGAAACGCTTGATGGTGATGGTCGCTTGTTCCTTTCAACGTATGCGTGTTGCATTCTCTTGGTGGGATCACCGGCTTGCTCTTATGGAGATCACGTTGCGCGGGTATGTATGACTAGTATAAAAGCCCGTGCGCGCAAGGGCTGAAACGAATTTAATCAGAGCATTTCGTGCATGCCTTTCTGTTCTCTCTTCGTTAGTTTTTGGAAGCGACCTGTTTTTTGTGCACGTCGTCATGCTTCCACTGGCTGTGACTCCAGAATTTCTCTCTTCCTCTCACGTTCAGTAGATCCCGCCGCAGAATAGTTTAAACTTCCCCACCTCCTTCGTGGCGTTTTGATGACACCAAAATTGAAATTAATGATATTAGAGCACTGACTCGATGCTGCAAAGTTACGAGCACTGTCGTAAACCGGCGATGGGACTGGTAACGCGGCAAAATACGACATTGATCATCGCCAGCAGTTACCATAGCAACAACTTCCGTAGTCGACAATGCCTCGTCCTCTCATTGTCGGTTGTGAGCGGACAGCCTGGGAAGTCATTCAGTGAAATGCTACTCTCATCGCCGAAATTATGCCCCATGACGTCAAAATGGCAGGACTTTTTGAACTTTCGACCCAATAGTGATCGCCACCAGGTCATAAGCATTCGAATGACACCCATGGTATCGAACTGCGGCGCACCGAACGAATTCGGAATTCTCAGACGAAGGGCGGGAGGATGGTTCCCGTCTGAGGAGACTCCTGATTTCCCTTTTGTAACAAAATCCTGTGAGTTCCGTCTCGTAGCAAAGGAACTTTCCTCAAATTCACGCAGAGGATAATAATGCGCTCTAACGAGGCGTTTACCACACTTGCACTGATGAAACGAGGCTGTTGTCATCTGAATCTCGCCGGCAGGAACCGGTCTGATGAGTCAATGCTGACGATACCTCGCAGGCATGCACACGACAGATAAAAAAAAAAATCGGAGAGCTGATGGCCCCAAACGGAACCATCCGACACGAAAGGGCAAAAGCGAGACCCGTCGTTTTAATTCCAGAACGACCGAGAAGAACAGGGAAAGGTTTCGAGCTCGGCCGGGCTCGATAGGACCGATCCGACCCGTGTCGTGTAACGAGGCCGACGATCGAGTTTTGGGTCGAGTGCGGGGCATGATGGTATTTGGCATTATTACATGAAAAGGGGACGATATCTTGGACTTATGATGCAAGAAGTATCGTCTCCGGTCATTAGCTTTCGATTGACATTTCACTCGTGAAAATCCGTTCATAAGTCTAGGAGGAGCTTCCCCGGAATGATTAGAAAGGATTATCCTCTTATGCATTATGCGTATGCATATGGATAAGAGTTGGCCACGCATCGAATTCACACAGCCAATCCATTAGAAACCTTTTTTTTTTTAAGGCGTATACCGTAGAGAAATTTTCATGCGTTTCAGATTTCCCGATATAACTCTCTTGCACGGCTTCCCATGCCAAAGGCACGCTTCGCCACCTTGTCCACTTCCACGGCATGCCCATCTGTCTTTCATGTTATTCTGAGAAATTACGCAGGAATTAGTACAGATATTTTCTTACCCCTGGCCAATCCCAGTCAAAAATTCCGGCTGGATCCAGCATGTGTTTTGACTGGAATAAGGTGGAACTAGCTGGTAACAGCTGGTATTCCTCACCAGCTGAGAAGCTGGAATTTGCTGGAATGGGTGCAGAAACTTTCCTGCGTTGCTCAAAGAGAATAAACAAGGAGGGACTCGTGTTTCTTAAAATCCGAAGAGGTAAGCAACTGTTTTGGCGCTAAATTGCAGAAAGAACTGTAAGCGGAATCTTATTTAGGAGCTTTGAAGACCTAGATCTGATCTCTGAAGACCTAGAAATTTGAAGATCTCTGGTGTACCAATTTTGATACACTTGAGTGATGACTTAGCTCATTTCCAAGCCGGATCATGCAGTCTTCCAGCTAAAACCATCTCCAATTCCAGCCGGAAACCAGTTAGGTTTCTATCTGGGAACTATATGGAAAAGGTCCAAATTTGCAGATGGAACCATCTAAAATATCCAGCTGGAACTTAGCTGGATCCAGCTTTCTGATCCAGGCTGGAACCACTAGATGGAATTATTGACTGGGATACGCATTGAATGTGTTTATCCTGTTCAAATCCGCAATAAATATGGTGGCGGCTATGACACCGAGGGTAAAGTATCGCGCTTTCGTCCTATTTCGTCTTTTCCATGTCGATGGTAGGAAACGTTCATTATTTACCAGTGTCACTTTAGTTTTTTTTTCAATGACTCAGGACGATTGAAAGTATGAGGGTGGATCAAAGTGACGACCGATTATTTTTTTATTGCCACCAGTTTCACGCAGTATCAATCCCACGTTCATTTGCCAATACTGATCCCTCTCTTAATGGGAATACCTAGCCTGCAAAGTCTTTTGTCGTGGATAGAACACTTGGGGGGGGGGGGGGGAATTACTTTTCAATCCAACCTCATGAAAAGAAAATATTTAAATGTCTGAGAAAGTAATGAGCCTGTTCCGACTAAGACTGTATTTTCACGAAATAGCCCTGATCCCAGTCAGACCGGAATCAGAATGATTTTGGTTGGCTTCCTCATCTCTGGTGAGCTCCTCTTTTCCTGGCAGCTTCGTACATATTGCACGCATACACGCGCGAATCAGCCAAACTTAATTAAACGTCCTATTTTCTCCGTTCTTTAACTTTTTTTCAGAGCCATTTGGATGTGCGCCTGATTAGTGACGGAAATATTAATGAAGACCGGAAGGTCGAGAAGGGCAGGAACCGGTCAGCATATATTACCTATACTTTTTAAGCATTTTTCAGATTTGGCTTGTTTTGGCGCTTAGAATGTCAAAAACAAGAAAGATCCACTAGCCGTCTCGGCATCCACATCCCTAGTTCTCTCCCAAAGCTCTCAATATTTCACAAGTGGGATGTTGCGTTAGCTATAAATGGCTTGCAAAAGAGAATATTGAGAATATTCATATGGCACTTTTGGAGTACCGGTAACTGAGTGGTAATCCATCGGTAAAATACCGGTAATTGCTTGTAAATCCGGTAAATTATTTGTAAATTACCGGTAAGTAATGGCCTCTACCTTACCGGTAATTTTACAATTACATTTCTACCCATGCCTCACATCCCCCATGCCTCTCCACTTCTAGGAAGAGAAATGCGTGAAGGAAGGGGAACGGGCGTTGGAAAAGCTGCGCTTCAACCTGGAGAGGAATGACTGGAATCTGGAAAAAGATTACGGCGAGGAACTCATCACAGTCAAGTCTGCATACGATCAAGAGACCAAGATAAACATCATGCTTGCCGAGGTTACGTCATGACTGATCTATCCCCTCTCCCACGCCTGTCCAGTGAATGAATTAGACAGATAAAATCCTAATCATGTCCAGTGTATTTATCTATTACGAAGTAACATCATTAGAAGTAACTCGTCGCGATACGTATCCCTGGGAGTGAAAAACTGGGAATCTCAGCCTTCCTCGCATTGACTTCACTGAAAATTAAAATAAAAATAAAATTGCTGACATAGATTAAACTTGGGACATGTCCCGGGAACGAATAATTAAGAAAAATCTCGTTTCCCATCTCCCGCCCAGGCCGTGTTGGACTTCGCAAGCGACTGGGTCTTCGGGGATCTGGTGAACCACACGCTGGAGGCCACGGTCGACTGGAATCAGGACATCAAGGACCACAAGGTCGTCCAGGTTAGATCTTCATGCCCTCGTGATTCCTCGCAGGGACCAGCCCGGTTCCCTCCCTCTCTCTCTCCCTCTCTCTACCCCTCTCTCGTTCGGAGCGTTTCCTCTCGTCGCGCTGTGCAGATGAGGAATGAAATTGCGAAATGGAGGGAACGCTCTGCCACTGCCGACGGAAATGAGATTTCGCCGCAGACAGGGAATGGAGGAAGGATATCATCCCAAGGACGGATGGATGCCGGCAAGAAAGGATTTTGCCCCAAATATTAAATATATTGCTAAGTTACGAATAAAAACATACTAAAGAAAGAAGAAAAGTAGGCCACATAGTTCGTCGGAATACCTCAGATGAATCAGAACGACACATACAAAGCTTAAAAAAAAAAACTCTAAACCGTCTAAAATCTCACAAACCCACGTCCGAGCTCCTCAAAGCATCGAGAACGGCAGTCACCAGCCAACGAGCGCCAGCATCCCCGAGTATTGGCAGTCTCAGCGAGGGGATGCTGGCTTCTCATCTTGCGTATTCGGAGTTGATTTGTGCTTGGGTTGCGTTTGTGAAATGTATCAATTTACCGAGGGGTTTTCAGCTGTGCTAAATTATTATTAACGACGTTGATAATAATTATAATAAAATTAAATTAATAACGAAGTTATTTATTTAAATGTCTGGAAGAAATTCCCAAACGTGCGTCTTCCTTCACTTAGAATGAAAATAAATCAACTTTTAACAATGATGGCAATTAATAGCAAATAAATATCGCACAGCATTAATTAAATTATTAATTTGAGAATAGCTGAAAATCCCTCGGTAAGCTAATTTATGGACTGCCCTGAATTTCATTCCCATTGTGCGCCAAAAGTAAAACAGTAATTTTGCGAGCCCCTTGAAGAAAGCAGACAACGTCACAGTCATAAAAAAAATTGCCGAATCCAAATTGACCAAAACAATGGCGAAGTCACGCTCGAATCGAACTGTGGAAACATTGTGGCCGTGAAAGAATCGGTTCTCGGTCAACAAGAGGAAATTTTGACATTTCTGAATTTCAAAATTTCTGAAGGAGAAAATTATTTGGCGTCAGGTTTAAGCTGTTTTTTTTTTTTAGGTTGGCTCGCATAAATTTGACAGAAATCTTCCTTTTCTAATAAATTGCCGGGCTCTAATGATAAACGTTCAAAGTAATTTCAATACCGCATGATGAAAAATCGACTCATAGAAACCAATTCCTCCGGCCGTGCCATTTTGCCATATTGGCGAAGCAAAAAAAAAAAAGAGTCAAATGTTCCCAGTTCGCGGTGACTTTTTATGCTGTAAAAAGTTGCTGCATTTGAAGCATTGGGTGGAGTTCTTTTCCAACTGCCAGGAATCTTTTCCATTTACAGTGGAGTCATTTCAGTTATTTAAAAAAGTGTCTTATAACAACGAAAATCGAACTTTTCCGTCCCACAGCGGCTGACGGATCGTTGCTGGGTGGCTCACGAAGTGACGAAGCCGAAGCTCGGGGGTCTCTTCTACAGTCGAGACATGGTGCTTCTGAACTACCTCAAGAAGATGCGCGACGGGGGCTTCGTTTCGCTTTCCAGTACCAGCTGGCCTGGACTGGAACCGAGACGGGATATGGTCAGGTGAGGGAGAGCAACGAAAATTCTTTCTCTGAGGACGGAAGGGTCGAGGCTTTTCTCGTATTTTGCAGTAGGTCATGAAATCTCGGCGGAATCGTGAAATTACAGTGTATTCTTTTTTTGAGATGGGCTTTTTCCAAAGATCTCCTCCCAAAGATCGATTGTTGTCATGATTCTTCTTCACCTGCCCGGTCAGAGATGCCAAATGGGGATAATCTCCTTCTTATCTCTACTTTGATCTGTGCAGTGGAAAGAGACGACAAGTATATGTTTAAAGTTACATTTTTTCCGGTTCATTGACGCACCGTGCACCAATAAAAAATATAATTTTCCTTCATGAAGATATAATCCTGATTTTTCTGAGAGGTCTGACCAGATTACGAAAGTAAAAGTTGTCTGATATCTAGTTCACGGCATAATGAAATCGACCGATTGCAGGTGTCAAACTGGTTTACCGACGAGTTCCTCTCAAAATGTAAGGGTCCTTTAGGCCCTTTGAATTGCGCCCCGACGAGCCAGTGTAAGGGGTGGGGGGGGGGGGGGGGGGGGGAATCGGAGAGACCCCTTTCAGATCTAGTCAGAAACGCGTTTTTTTTTTCGTCGGAACTGCCTGGAATGAAGGGCATGCAGTGGAAGTGGACAGGGTTGCGAACCGCGCCTTTGGCATGGGAACCCGTGCAAGGGTTCCGATCGCGATATCTGAAACATGAATATTAATCATGACTCCACCCCATTGACCTATCCTGGGGATCCGAGAAGTGTTATCCATATCGTTAGCAACAGAAATACCGACGCCCATGACCTTACCTTAGTGGTGGACACCATCGTTTGACACGTCAGATGTAAGTCCACCATCATCTGTGAAATCCTCATATTAGCTTTCTCTTTTTTTTTCACACTGCTGGAGCGAATACGTTTCTGGAAAAATGTCCCAGCCAATAATGTGCTCTAAGGGGATGAACCTTGAAAATTTGGAAAATTTTCGGAACGTAACATCCCGACAGCTAATTCTGTGTCAAGTATCACCATCTACCTCTGCCCAATTCTCTGGAGCAAAGTAGAATTCTTGCAATGTCTCCCAATAAAATATGCCTGAAGGTAGAAATATCTGAAGAGCAAAATTTTTCGTGACATCAGGATATCGGTAGCGATTCCTGCTTTCAGCTTTTCATGTCCTTCCGTTTGACTGAAGCCAAAAAAGTTATTTGAAAACGGCCCCCCCGCCAACAAAAAAATTTTCCACCGAGGGATGCATCTTTCAAGTGAAAATTTCCTTGAAATCAGCGCATCAATAGGCATTTTCATGCCTTTTCATGTCTTTCCATGTCTTTCCGTTTGGCTAAAGTCGAAGGTATTCATTCAAAACGTCCTCCTGAAAAAATGCGCCCTGAGGGCATTTCCCTTCAAAGCCAAATTCTTTATAAACATTCTCATATCAATAGCTATTTGTGAACCAAATTTTAGATTGATAACTTCTCTAGAACATGGCTAGAATTAGGGCTAGATTAGGGCATGACTAGAATCACTCATGATCGTCTTTTTATATTACATGAAAATTTTAATGCACTCTTTCAATACTCGTACCTGTCAGGCGGAAGAAAATTAGAGAGCACTACTCACGTAATGAAGACAACCGATAGGAGCGTTTTCCTTTTTTTTTCAAATTCTACCAGTAGAAGGGTCGACTGAATATGTTTATGGTCCCCAGGTCGACCGAATGAAAGCAACTAGGGTTCCAAAGAAGCCAGTTTGGAATTTAGCAGGCCAGGCACTCGAAGAGAATTGTTACGTTTCATTTCAAGCAATCTGCTGTGAAATAAAATACCCCAACAGGAAAGGTGCCTGCCAAAAAAAAAAAACAGAAAGGAACAGCAATAATCGCATTCCATTCGTGAAGCCGTTATAAGGAATCAATTGCTGCAGAAAGTTCGAGAGTGCAGCGAGTCGCAATAGGGGTCGTATTCACGTAAGTTCATTTCATCAGAACATCGACACCAGTATTTTTAAATTTCTCCGCAACTATCTTCCTCAAGTAACGATGTATCAGGTATCAAGTATCCTTGAACTAGAGCTGAAAGTTTTCACTGGCTCGTCGGGGCGCAATTCAAAGGGCCTAAAGGACCCTTACATTTTGCTCCTCTCCAATTTCGATTCTCATCTGGTCCCAGCTGCAGACGACAGTCGCAACGTCACAGCTTCGTCACGTGCTCCATGACGATTTCAATGATTACACAGTCGCGTTAGAAAAGTTATGGAGCCTTAGAATTTCTGAGTCCTTTGAGGTTCACGACACCCACTCGGCTGTTCCGCCTGCATTTGCATTATTTATTTCTCTGATGCTTCGCGGGAATAGGGCAGAGATGGCGGAAGGTGGCGGAATTTACATAACGCCCGACCCGAAGTACAAGACAACGAGGACCCTGTTTCGCATCGTCAGCGCTGTGGATTTCAAAATCTCCCTCATCCCGTACCGCCTCATTCAAGCAATATACGTGGAAGGCATGCGGAACTGCATCGTCTCCTTACGGAAGTACCTGGCGACCAGGCGACAGAAGGAGGTCCATTCCGGTAACCAGCGATGAGAAAATCCCCTTCTAGTCTCAAAATGTGATGGTATCCCATTTTATATATAATCCTACGTCGGTATCTGAATAAAGTTACTTATTCTGTTGATGGAAAATGCATCGGGAAACCGAAGTGGGATATATTGAGGGCGATGCAATGGAATAGAAGCCAGTCGTAATATACGTAATTACGTAATATACCTCAGAAAATTTTTATGTAAATTATAAATTCTGGAAATGATTGCAGTGATGTCCTTTTCAATCGATTTTAGAACCACCATTATGTTCTATTGGTACCAGATCTTCAAGAAAGTCTTGTCGAGAATAAATGCAAATGAGTTGAAAGACACCTGGATGTGTAGACACCTGGATGTGGAGACTTCTCTTTCTGTGACATCCTCGTGGAATCCGCGAGGGTCACCTCCAAGTTAGATGCCTCCGATTTCTCTCTACAAGATGTAAAGTTGTAGAGATTAAGGAGTGGTAGTCACTATTAACATTCAAATGTTCCACCGTAACACACGAAGCTCCGCTGCATTCCGTCAGAGGGCAGAGGCGCTACAGTCTTTCAAAACGGCCTTTAAATATGGCACGCATATGAAACAAAGATATGTGATTGAATTTCTAATGCTGAAAGTGTAGTGCCAATTAATATTCATTTGTTTCCTGTTTATGATGCATTATGTGTCGATGTGAGTACTGTAAGACTGCAAACAGTTTTAAAAGTGGCGAAGCTATCAAGGACAAGCCTCACACTGGACGCCAGGCGACAGCTGCGACTGCAGAGAGCGCTGTCAAGATTGACGAGCTCATCCGCAAGGACCGTCGCAGAACCCGGCGTGAGTCACTCTTGCATTCGGTCACAAAAACCAATTGAAAACCTATTTCGGGGTTGCTCTAAAACGTGCGCGAGATGAGAAGAGACATAGATACAATAGATCTGGCACCCTTACGACCTCCATCTTTTTGATGCTTCGAAGGCAATCTTCGTGGCAAACATTTTGGAGACGACGATGCAGTGAAATGTCCATTTCCTAAATGTGTGCGCAAGGCTTTCAAGTCTTGAAGTCTTGATACGTCATTACACGCAATGGCGTGTAATGACGTATTCAACGTTTGTGAAAAATGTTTTGGAAAGGATGGAGAATTCGTTCTTAAAAAAAAAAAACGAAGGATCACAATATTTATATGCATTCTCTTCGAGCGCCGTCAGGCTGTACATTTTGATATAGGGAGGGGGCATTTGCTTCACATTGCTGGCACAACGGGAAAATGCTTTTGCTGCAACTCACACTTTACCCTGAGGCTCTGAAAGTATTGCTCACTTGTGCTAATGCGACGACGAGGCATTTTCAGGAATCAGTCGCTAGCAACTAACTTCCCTCCGTGCCGTCGAACAAGTTCTTGGAAATGGTCCGTACTGTTTCGGAATCATTGGTGTCTGTACCATGCGCTAACGCTAATAGCCCATGAGCTAATCGGCGATGCAAGAGTATTAAATGTGCTAGGAAGACGAAATCGGCAAAGTCGTCTTGAGTCTCATGATAAACGTGCTAAACCGAGGCGTTCACGATGGCGATTGTGGCAATCAGCTCCAATATTTTGATGATGGTGTTTAGGAACAGAATCTTCCTGTGTACTGTAAGCTATATGTGTATGATGTAATGAAGCGGTTCAGTTCCGAATGGGTAATGCGATGAACAGATATCAAGGAGACGTAATGCTCACAATAGACGCTTCAAATTTCCACCTATTAGTGAATCTTCCTGTGTACTGTAAGCTATATGTGTATGATGTAATGAAGCGGTTCAGTTCCGAATGGGTAATGCGATGTACAGATATCAAGGAGACGTAATGCTCACAATAGACGCTTCAAATTTCCACCTATTAGACGGCCAGCGTAGCGGCCGCAAACCACAAGTATAATAAAATCTACTATGGTCCGTGGTGGTGGTGGTGGTCGGTGGCATGTGCGCGCGCAGACACGCACATCGCGCACAGCGCGATCGCGTGTGCTCACCCACACGCATAGTAATGGTTCACGCAGCGTGGCCAAAGGCCACAAACGTTCAGAATCGTGCGCGACGGGTTGCGACGTCCGCAGATCAGCATGAGGTCGCTAATAAAATCCCACATACCACCTTGTCCCACAAAGCGACGATTCAAAGTTAACGATCTTTGAGCTGCCCTTCGTCTTCGCTCGGCGTCAGTTCCCCTTTCCTTCGCCACGACGATTAACGAAGCGCAGGGGCAGACCTTTGAGAAATTAAGGGTTTTTTAGCCGCGCCCTGGCTTCTCACACGGCTAGCCAATTGGCGGTTGGCCATTGGATCTTGGTCATGGCCATGGCCATGTTCGCACTCATCGCATTTAAATTCTTCCGTGCTTTTGTACAGGCTACTTAAGAAATGCATTCGAATTTCTGAAGCAGTCTGATCATCGATATCCCAGTCGAGATGTCCCGAAAGTTCCAATATTGACGCCTACGGACATAATTAGCCCAGTAAGTCGAGGCTTGAGATCCTTATGAGCCCAAAAAACATATAGGTCTTATCCTGACCTGAGATAGTCCGTGGGTTAAGCACGCTATTGGTATAAGCAAAGGTTCCACAGCCGGTAACACTTCTCTTCGAAAGCGAAATATTTGTTTTTCGACTTAATGATGGTATCGGGTGAAGATCTTTTCCCTTGGAAAATCCTCGCGAGGAAGAAAGGCGAAGTCACGTTCTTGCACGAACGAATCGACGATGACTCGTCGATGAGGCTTCGCAGTATCGATGGGCAGAGATCGCGGTCTAATCGTCCTGTTGTTTTCGGCCTGTGGGCTTGATTCTTCGTCTTTGAGTGGTTGGTGTGCAGTCGTCTGACGACACGTGACTTCCAGTCGCTAGGAATTGAACCGACAGATATTTTCAGGTTCGTTCGACCCGGGCTTAAAATTCCAGGCCGGAATTTAAATTACTCATCGAGGGAAAGAGATTTCTTCGAGGTCAATTTTAGATGGATTCACGACGGGCTCTTAGTCGAGTGGGTTTTACTCAACGTGAGGGATAAAATCTCACTGCCGACACCCTAAGATTCCTAATATTCTCGGTCGTTTTGGTGGCTTCCTGCTGAGACGTCTGAAGCGAATAAATAAAGGAACTCCAAACCTGGGCCACGCCGTTCTCGGTCCTCGCGGGACGACAAAGTCGCCAGGGAAATTTGCTCCAGCGACCTCCACCCGCCGGGCGGGGGGGCCGGAGACGACCTGAGGCTCCCCTTCAGTCGCGTCTGAGTCCTCGTCGGTGTCGGGTGCTCTCGTCTCGGGTGCTCTCGTCTCGGGTGCTCTCGTCTCGTCGGCGAAAAAATATTGTGACAATGTCCATACGTTCGCGCCAGAGCGCAACTTGGTAGTTGAGGAAACGCTAGAGGATGTTTCTTTCGGAGTGTTTCCTTCGAAGGGCATCATGGGTGAACAGAGGTTTTCACCGTTGGGAACCGTGAGCTTAATACCGTAATAAGTTTAATATCATAAGTAATTGTCAGAGCAGTGCAAATATGTCTCATCCTGTAGTGAAATCGGGCGCGACTCATGTACTGTATACCCAAGACGTACGTCGAACTTCCGATTACCACTTGCACCCTAGATTTTCGCACCGCACTTCCCCAAATGTGAATTGGCACTGTGAAGTCTGGAGATCTAAGCCGGACACTGCTTCCGATCTCGATAATTTTCTTCGTCAGTGGAAACAAGAGAGATGAAGTCGACATTGGCCCTGGAGTTCATTCTCCGGACGATCCACTTCCTCCAGGATCTCACACTTTTCCCAGATCTTCCCATTCCGGCCAACTCCTCTTCGCTCGTCCAGGTAAAACGCTCAATGGCTCGCACCCCCAATGAGCGAATGCACGATTCGTCTGGTGATATTACTCAAGACGGTATCGTTCGATTTTATATGATAACAGAACTCGATAATGAGGAGCACATCCAGAATATTTTTCTCGTCACTTACCCTACCCACTTACTTACCTACTTACCCCTCCTACTAATGACCGCTCGGCACTTCATTTGAGCCCACACGCAGGGCAATAATACGGAAATGTCAAATAATACAGGAACTTGAGCTCGTTTTAGTTTATTTCGAGGGTAAGGAAACCTGCTGTCGGTTCTCTCGACGATTAAAGCGTGGGAAACCACCCCGGAAAATAAAAAAAATGTCAAAGGATTGGCCTGTGGCGCTTCAGATTCGCTCTAAAAGATAATGTTATTCAGTAAAAAAAAAAAACTATAGAAATTTTATTTCCCAGACTTCCGTGTTTTTTTTTGTTTCTGGCTATAATTCTTTAAAATATCGGCTCATCTGTCTCAGCCTCTATTTACTGGTTCTGCGCTAGTCGTGAAGACATTTTGAATAATGTCGGAAGCCATTTTTTTAAAGGTATTTTTAAGGAAAGAATAGCAGAGCGAGCTTTCAAGTCTTCAATATTCCCGGTTCGTTTCCATTCGGCTTCCTTGCCCTGCAAGCATACAGGGCACGAAGGCCAACGCGGCGAAATGCCAAACTTCGAGCAGACATACAGCAGACAAAATGCATCGGATTCTCTCAGACACCATTGGCGTAGAGTATCCCGTGCTTCCCTCGGTTGTCCCCTGTCTCCCCCCCCCCCCCCCCCCCACCCCCCCCTACTCCCCTCCCCCCTCCTCCCTTCAATTTCTCCATCTATTTCTATGCAGACACAGGACCCCTCCAGCCACATATCCCCCATGCCTCCTCACTCCTGGGAAGAGAAATGCGAAAGCGAAGGGGAAAGGGGGATCAAGAAGCTGCGCTTCAACCTAGAGAGAAAGGACTGGAATCTGGAAAAAGATTACGGCGAGGAACTCATCATCGTCAAATCTGCATACGATCAAGAGACCAAGACAAATCTCCTGCTTACCGAGGTTGTCATTACTTCCCCCCCCCCCCCTTCGATCGGTGTGGGGTGGGAGACTCCCATCAAGGCTTTGTACCTGAGGGGATGAGATGAGCGTCTCTCCCTCTCTCTGGGCGTCCGTGCAACTACGTCTCAGTCGTGGCGTTCCGAATGAAGTCTGAAAATTTCCCGCGTATCTTCTATGTGATAAATTTTACTGTGGTCCGTGGTGGCCGTGTTTGTGGTCGGTGGCACGCGCGCGCACACACACGACACACGCGTGCCCGAGGCACGACCGCGTGTGCTCTCAAGAGCCATAACAGTCGATTCGCGCAATTTGGTCGAAAGTCGCTGTCGTTCGGAAACGTGCGCGGCGGGTTGCGACGTCCGCACGAGGCCTGTGTAAGGTGACGTCTTCATCTTCGGGTTGCATTTCGTCTTCGCTCCGCGTCAGTTCCCCGCCTTTGCCACGACGATGAACGAAGCGCTGGCGCAAACCTTTCAGAAATTAGGGGTGTCTTTCCTGTGCCCTATCTTCTCGTATGGCCAGCCAGTGGCGGATCTAGGGGGCAGGGGCCGGGTCATGTCTAAGGTCGTGTTCACATTCATTGCCCCAAAATTCATGCTTTTGCACGGGTCACTGACTCGTCTAATGAAATTACGCGAGTATTGCCATGAGAGGATGTTTCTACGTTATCGAAATCGTGACTCACTCGATGCCATTTGTTTGCAACGTGCATCGTCACTGCAAACGTGCCTATTTCCGAGTCGATATGCGTCGAGAATCGCGAGCAGAATCTCCTTGGGCTTCTCACTCGGTGTGCATGACTCGAAGGGTCGTTCCGGAGGACGGCACTGACTGAGATATGCGGGGAGATACATCGGCGAGACGACATTGCTGGCGATCGAGAGCAGTAATCCGCACACTCAGCCGATCATGCAATTACCCACAGAGAGAGAGAGAGAGAGAGAGAGAGAAAGGCCAAATGAATGAATTAACGTTATTAAAGCCTTTCCGCATTCAGGTGAATAGCACCGGATCCCCATCCGGCTAGTTACTTTCCATTTTCGCCTCAGAAAAATCTCGCTCTTCCTTTTCGATCGATGAGTATGCCAAAACGTTACTTAATATTTGTCCTCAAGACAGTAGGGGCAAAAGTGCAAGGAGGCGATTAATCGCTCGTGAAGTGTGTTAGATGGGACGACTAACGTCTGTACGTTCGCCTCATCCCGTAAATGAATTAGCAAGGCTATGTTCAAATTCCAGTTTCTTTATGGGAGAAAGACTTTAGTGTTCACTTATTAATTAACTATTAGTTGCACAGAAGCAGGCGGAAGTTACTCCCGCAGGATATGTCATATTTGAACTAGTAGTGGCGCCGATCAGAGGTACAACCAGAATGAAAAATCCTGCGATGGAAGGCGCCCTTTCCTCAGCATTCAATTCCTCAAAGTTACAGAAATTCATTCATTTTAAAATCCTTCCATGCATTGATTTCCCTACAATGCGGAGAGAAACCAAGAAAATCAAGTGACTCCAGGCGAAAACTTCTCCGGGAAACGGGCGAGCGACTGCCCTCCATCCACCTCGAAGCCTTCAGGATCCTTCCACGAAACAAGCCTTCCCGAATGGGCCATGGCGGATCTCGGGGAAGCCGACTGGAGGACGACGAGGGGACTCCGCGTCGGAGGGGGTCGGTCCCTCCGGCGTTTCGCAGCGTTGAAAAGCGCCGACCGATTCATTCGGTGGTGGACTTGATCCCATCGAAGACTGCTGCTGGAAGGCATCGAAGCGTATCCATCCATAAAAATTTTTGGGAAAAGGCAAAATCTGGAAAAATCTGACGATTTTGGGAAACGACAGGGACGTACTTTCCAAGCAGTACGCTGAATAGTATCAAGTCCGAGCCGCATACCCGTGCATCGTTTCTTCCCCTCTTGCAAAAAGAAATCTTTCATCAAACCATTTATAAAACGGAATACGAACAGCGTCAGACGACCAGCAGAAGCACAGAACCTGCAGACCATGCGACACGTGCGTGAGAGGAACGTGCCTTTCGACGTGAGAGGAACGTGCCTTTCGACGTGAGAGGAACGTGCCTTCGACGTGAAAGGTCCGGCTGAAAAGGCGCACTCGAGGCGAAGAGCGCATATCTCCAGAAGGGTCAGGACATCTTAAGATCACCACGATGTGCGACTGACGACATTGTTATCACGCAGTTCTCATTCAGATAAATTGCGCTGGATCATCTCCAAGCCGGCAGTTTCTAAGCGTCCTTCGCGAGATTTTATCAGAATGAAAAGCAACGTCATGTAATGAGTAGCACACCGCTCCGGTGTGCTCCTCATCATCCGTAATACTGACTTTTCCGGTGAGTGATGAGTGGCTCTTTCAATCTCCATGGAGAGCCATTGGATGAATATTTCATTTAGCCATTTGAGTCGAAAAACTCGTCTCGAGCTCGATTAGGGGCAGAGATAGCCGCTTGGCCCACTTCTCCCCCCGTGGGGTTAACTTTGAGGCAAAATATCTCGAGAACCGATTTTTTCTTATGGAGGGAGCTCATCATGCAGGAATTTTCTCAAGCAAATCCCTCTCGGACGCGCAACGGAATTTGAGAATGCCTCTTAAGCGATGCGGATTTCGAAGGTAAGGTCGAGGCGAATCTCGGAGAATTGGAAACCATTCGTTCAAAATGCGGAAATCACAACCGCGTAGTCATTCGTGCATGCAAGAATATCAGCGACTTGGAGTAGAATCGGAACGAAGAGCAGCAGAGGATCATCAAGATAGAATTAAACGTAAAATAATCGCCTCTCAAAAATGGATGAAAAATGCTTTCTACAGGGGGTTCCGAAAGTTTCTCACACACCCTCACAAATTGTGGGCAAATGAAAACAAAAAAATCCGGCCTATCTGCACTGGCTAAGCGATCCGGGCCATCTCCCCAAGGAAAGGCTGATGCAGAACGGAGCCCCATGCCACACCCGCAACACCTGTGCCACAGGTTTTGTGGTCAAATACGTCAGCACGATAGTCTCGTCTCCATCTTCATTTTTCAATGTGTAAAACGTGTCGAAGGACTTTCATTTTACAGGGAATTCTCTCAGATTCCAACCATTCGATGTTCAATGTTCGTTGGGAGTTCTGAAATCGGAAGCACTAGCTATTTAAACGTTTTGCAATTTTGAATAGCGGTTCTGCGATTTTTTTTTATCTTTGTATTTGAATTCAAGGCGAAAAAATGCCGTCTTAAATCATTTTCTTTCTCAACTCCAGACGTGAAAAACTCTCCATCCAAAGAAATGCCCTCAGATGGAGTCCTCAACAACGGCAATTTCTCGAGAAATCTCTCGAGAGGAGAGTAAGCGGATTTCGAATATCAATTGGTACACTGTAAAAGCTAAAAAAAAAAAAATGGAAAGAATTTACCGCTCCAAATCGTTTTAAACTGGACCGGAATTTTTTTACTTCTGTAGACTGCTCTTCGCAAAAATCCTGGGAAGCTACTATACGTATATTGCAAAATGTATATAATTTCCCAGTAATTTCCGCTATGAATTGGGAAAATCTTGTGTACGGCCCAAGACTTGGAGTTTCTGAGCGATTTAAAGTGATTCTTACGGGCAGAATTTTTCACAAATAAAGTTTTTTTAATTTACATTGTGTCTTGCTAGGTTCGAGGCACCACCTCAGCTCTCTAACTGATGCCAAGTCAAAAAAATGGTCTTATGAATTAAAGGCATCACCAGAAAGGCAGCCAGAGGAAGGTGTAGAGTAACGGACACGACCTCGGAAGACTCACCCGCCCCCCTTACGGTACAAAATCACGACGCGTAGCAGGTTGCGTGGACCCTGGCTTTCACTTTCAGGGAGAAGAGGAAGCTCGACCCGATCTGGGCTTGATGGATGTTCACAGTCCCCGCGTTCAAGGCGATCGAGATGGGAGGTTCTCTCTTCGTCGTCCTTGGCAAGATGCGCCTCACGTTTCTTCAGTATCATCATCGTGCCATGGTGGGCATCGTCGCCTCGTTCGCTTTCAACGAGTACGATGTAACTTATTTATATTATGCTGCAATGAACGCTGGAATACATGCACTCTTGTACATACATTAAAGACCCGTCGGTGCTCATATTCCCTTGTCTCTACCTCTCCCCAGATTTCCCAATCCCTCTTCGCCATCTCTCTGCAAAACCTGTCTGCTTCCACATCCTCTTTGGGTACAGTTTCCAGTTGACTCTCTTCTCTTACATTGCAAATTTCTTTATGTCACGTTCTCTGTTCTCTTTGTAGACTTTTCCGGGACGAAGTACCGCGTTGGCAACAAAAGCCACGGCGATATCGAAAAAGTGCTCACGATTCGGAACAATATGGCGTCAAGTCGAGTCAAGCGTTCTTTCGCATTCTTGGAATAATGAAAAAATAAGACAGTGAAGAATGACTCGACCATGTTCCGGTCTGCAATAATCAAACCTTAAGGCAATTTTTGAATGAGATGAGGTACTTCAAATTAAATCTCATTTAACCAACATTAACTCAGACTCTTGTGAATCGGCTCATCCATCTATTTCATTTAAAATGGAATGTGTGCTGGGCAACTTAACATCTCAGCGACACTTGCTATATAATTGTTCACAACGGGAAGAATTGTGTCCTAGAATCCAAATATTCTCCACTAAGATTAAAATTCTTTGACTTGAAGAGAGCTTATGATTTCCCTCATGCTTCCTCATTCAACAGCGTTTTTCTCTCGGCACTTCTTGTTCCCTTCCTCGTTCCCAGCAATCGTCGCCACCGTCTCCCGCAGGCAGCGATGACGAGAGCGATTGCGTCAGGTGGAAATTGTTGATGGGAAACGTCGCAGCGGTTTCTTTGCTTCTCCGGCGTGAAATGTCACGGTGACTCTCGGATTCTCCGCATTTGAGGTTTTGTGAATGTGCTCAGAATTCTGCCTTTGGTTCATGACTCTTCCTCGGCACAAAGCCGAGAGACCCCATTCACAATGTTTTCCTCTTGTGAACGAATCAGCCTTTCCTGCGGAGGAAAGCTCGCTTCATACGAGAAACAGATATGAAACATCGGTTTGACGTTCGCTTATTTGTTTTCCTTTCGCGAAAACATTGCGGCCGGGAATATATTTTTTATCCCGGGAGTCTGGACGGAAAGACGGAAAAGTGAAGGAATACACATGCGGATATATTGAGAAAACCCATTACTATCTTCCTTACTTCGATGGATCTCTTCACGAGTGAGAATCGCTCCTTGGGGATCGCACAGCGTCTGTTTCCGAGTGTCTCAAGGTCAAGGTCAAATTTCCATTGATTAATTTAGCGAGGAAGACTCGGCCGACCCCGTACTTTTTTTTTGCGACTGGGGATCCAATTCTCACGAGACATCCG
>CAJPEV010004646.1:0-20279 GCA_905338385.1 Darwinula stevensoni | reverse complement strand
TATTGGCATCAAACGTAGTCCTGTTGCTGGCGGTCTTCGGGTTCGAGGTTTGGCAGAGGCCTGATCGATCGTTGAGATGCTATCATGCCTCATGGAACATCTGCAAGAGAGCAATCACCGGGGTCGTTGAAGCTCCGTGTTTTGGGTCGCACACGCCCGATTCGAATGGAGGATGGAGGCACGGAGATTCGAGCGTTCACGGTGGATGCAAGTCACGAAGTCATATTGACGATGGGACTTTTCAACGGAAAGAGAAGAGCCGAGATGGCTTTTGGAAGGTTGCTTCCTAACTTCATCATTTCGATCCCGATGCTCCAGAGATCCGATGATCCCCAGCGAATTTCCTTTTTTTGTGTGATTAAAGAAACGAGTGAATTGGACCGATGAAAAGCGCGTACGATGAACGTAGGTTAAACATACGATAAACATACTCTAATTATTTGTTACAGTTTTTGAGATGCTGCTAGAAGCATCTGTACCACAAAAAATGGACCTGGAGTCCAAAAACACCTCGTATCTGGATCGGAAGGTTAATAAAGGCGACGATTATCTGGTGCCAAGTCAAAAAAGTTTGCTGGATGTTTCGTGGTATCTGGTGAATATACCGGAGGAGACTCTGGGGTTAGATTAATTAAATCTGGTAGTGTAATCATTCCATGAAGGTGGTGAGAAATTGGTAACGTGATTAACTGATCGATGAAATGAGACATTCTGACGATGAACCGTAACTTCGTCGTGGAGTCGATATTGTTTGATGATGAATCATCAAATTACCTATACCTACCATAAGGTGGTGAGAAATTGGTGACGTGATTAACTGATCGATGAAATGAGACATTCTGACGATGAACCGTAACTTCGTCGTGGAGTCGATATTATTTGATGATGAATCATCAAATTACTTATATCTACCACATTTTAGAGCTTTTAGAGCCATGTACGAGGTCGAGGCTCGGACTCGAACCGACAGCGGGCCTTCAGATTTTTAGGATGGATTCCAACAGCTTTTGACATGAAGCAGCGAATCAGTAGGTTCATTCGAACGATTATCGACAAGAATCTTTTTACTCTGTCGAATGGATTCGCAAATGAGAACCGAACTCCGAATGCCTGAATGAGTTATTTCCGATTAAGGCGATGTCCTTAGGAAAAGTGTGATGCTCGTGCTCCGCCCTTAGTCGTCCTCGACTTGATTTAGTCTTCCTCGAATCGATCGAGTCGGTGACGACTTGATCCGACGCGGCGTTCGAAACGTTTTAAGAGAGATTTTCTCTCGCGGACAGTCGAAGGAAAATGTGAAATCCAGAGCTCAGGACAGACGCGCGAAACGACTCTGACGTCTCGGTGTCATAAAGTGGAGGTAGCTTTCAAAATCGGAAGAAACTAGAGACAAGCATGGCTCATAAAAGACTTCATTCCCCGTCCTGGGGACGGAAATCACTGGACCGGTCGACCGGGCCGACACGGTCGAATGGACCGCTTTGGCCCGGATCTCCGTCGACCCACTGTCGAATCCCCATGCCGAAGTTGCGATACGAGAGATACAGCAACCACAGTTGGACGCCCTTCGCGACGATGCATATGCAGCCCGCGAAGAGAATCGTCCTGTAGATGATGCTCGACGGGTCCAACGTCACGTGCTTGTCGTAGAACAGGTAACCGACGTAACCGAGCGGAAGAACACTCGACGCGGCATACGCGACGCACGCTTTCGGATTCTCGTGGCGAACCGCCAGATACCCCACGAGACACGTGGCGACGCTGCAGACGCAGCCGGCGACGAGCACCAGCACCTCCTTGCGGTCGAAATCCACGACTCCCCCGCGCAAGATCATGACCGCGAGGGTCGTTTCCACCTGGAGCTCGAACCACAGGAGCGACCGGAAGGCGAAGGAGACCTCGAGAGCCCGCTTGCGACTCGGCTCCGGCCCGACCGAGTCGTAGACGACCCCTTGGGAGTCCCAGTACCTGTAGGCGAAGTAGAACCCGGCTGGGACGAGATAGATGGAGAGGCAAGACGTCGTCACGAGGCTCACGAGCTTCAGGGTTCCGTCGTTCGTCGACGCTTGCCCGTCGCCGCCGCTAGCAAAATCCATGATGAAATCCACCAGCACCACGATTTCGGTCGCGACGTAGGCCGACAATGCGAAGGGCTGTTCCTTCCGCACGCCATCGACGACGAAGAAGACGCAGAAAACCGCGTTCACGAACGTGACGATCCCGAACGTATAATCGTCGCTACTCCTCTCCAGCGTCGCAAACCTCACGACCGTGAGCGCCAAGGTAAACACGGCCCCTCCCAGCGCCAGGACCAAGTAGACCCACTCCCCCTTCGCGACCCGATCGCAGGGCCTCCCGACCCCGAACGAGCTCGACCACCCGGCCTTCCTGGCGTCCGATCGCACCGGACTCGCTTCCGTGGATCCCATGGAATCTCGACGAGGCGAGCAGCAGCTTCTTCGCGGTCGGCTTCGATTCTGGAAGAACAGGAATCACATTAATCGCGGCTTGTCGATCGTAGCGAGCACGCGAAAGGTTCTTCATCGGCAATATTTTCGAATTTTCCTAATCTTAGGAATTTTCTACGTTGGGCAGCCATCTTTTGGCACGGTGAACGCTTTCTTTCACGTGATCACGATGAAGCAGATAAAAGCCGAAAGCCGAAAACAAAGACAACATACAGGGTCGTGAAAATGTTCCCGTACACTTTGAAAACCTAATTTTTTTCACTAATCAATAGATTTTTGGCGATTCTGATATGTTTTTTATTCTACGGACATTTTTGTTACGAAATGTTTTCATTACAGCAAATTTCAGTCTTTATTTGAATTTATTTCTCTGGAGCTATGACGCCTAAAGAGAATCGAAGTGAACGGGAACTTTTGCACAACCCCGTATATGGTATGTTTCTCCCAACCAAATCCCAACTGCGGAGAGATACGCCACCAAGCTGAATCTGCTGACAGGCGGCGAGTCGAAAATCTCCGGCTTTCGAGTTTTCATCTTCCTGAGCGGCACAAAAGACTTTGTGATTCCCAGAAAAATATTTTGATCCCTTGAGAATTATAACAAATAGCCGCAGGAGAAGGGGAAAATTTAACTTTCCATTTTGTTACTTGGAAAATGTACTATTTGGCCGCGGAAAATATACAAAACAGAAGTTCCCATCTGAATCCAGACAATTCTTCTATGTCCGATCAAGACTTTGCCTCATTCCGTTAAATTTAATATTCTTTCGTCAGGGTTGAGAGAAGTTTCGATTCATTTCAACTCCCATCTCGCAGGTAACAGGGAGTTATTAATTTAATCGCTCGCGTCAACGGAAGAAACGAAGAATCGACCCCGTGAATGATCGAATGAGTCGTCGAAACGCGTTGCGAATTCGAGAGGGCGTCTCGGCGGGACCGAAGGAGAAACCCCAAGGATCGCCGCGGAAGGGGACGAGAGTCGCCGGAGGGGCATCTTATTTTAAAAATAATTATTCCCTGAATAATTATTTTAAAATAGGAGTCCATGGAATTTGAGA
The DNA here is from genome assembly GCA_905338385.1 of Darwinula stevensoni. Lineage (NCBI taxonomy): Eukaryota > Metazoa > Arthropoda > Ostracoda > Podocopida > Darwinulidae > Darwinula > Darwinula stevensoni. Next base: position 16,753 of record CAJPEV010004646.1, on the reverse strand, counting down.
TGGAAATCGGTCGTGCCGTGTTTGCTGGAAAGGGAGTTGGAACGTCGAGATGAAAATGCGACGAGCGGTGGAACGTGACAACACGAACCAGACGTCAATTCCAGCATGTGAGACTTAAAAAATAAAAATAAAAAGATTGAAAAAAAAAGCAATCTGTGACATTCAGAAAACCTTCTGTGAAGCTTGAAGCATCCAAAAGGAATAAGAAATATAGAGATGAGGGAACTCCCCCACTTCTAGTCGCATTTCATTCATTCCCCCAGTTACGACAGGGGGACAGCAGCCTCGTCGGGAGTCACGGAAACGCTCTTGCTAACCGGGTAACGGGGAGTGAGAAGACGAAAATGCGACTTGTTCATCTCGATCGCGATCGCGTGTCGTGGCCAGCACGATCCCTTGCATCTGTGAACCCTAATAAGACTTAACGATGGAACGCCGACACGAGAGTCGAGACGACGGCAAATGCAGCGTTCCCAACTCGTAAGCTAACGTCGACGGAGAAAAAACAGACTCACCCACGACACGCCTCTTCTTTGCGAGTAGAAAGCAGCCGAGGACTTCGCCAGAGCAGCTCCTCAGACGCTCGCTCGCTCACGGACCGGCTGCGAATGGCCTTGGTCCCCAGGAATGCGTCGTGGAAGAGAACTGGATAGAGGCTCGTGCGGGGCTGGCCGCCTTGCGGGGGATGGCCGACTTGCGGGTCCTCCAGCGCGGACGTCTATCGCCCCGTACCGGACCTTCCGTTGTCGGCTACTCGGTCCTCCCTCTTACGCCTCTATCCCGCTCGAGTGCCATGCCTTGCAATCATGTGCGATGAATGAGATGACGTTTAAAGGATATTCTTCGTTGAAAAGCAGTTAAAATGTCGAAAGCATTTTAACGTGAGTTATTTACATAGAAAAACGAAGGAGCATATGATTCCGTTTTAAAATGGAACGATCTATGGTGGCTGTTCCTAGGTAAAGTAGAGGGTTACAGGAAGCTTCACTCCTCCCTTTGCACGAAGATTCCTTCATTCAAATTATGCTTACCCCCCCCCCCCCCCCATCCCACCCAAACACAAACAGAAGGGAAAGAGACATGAAGAAGCGATTTTGGCCATCAGGATATCCCTTGTCGAGGTCGAGTGTCCCCGTATCCCATAAGTGTTCCATTAGATACCACGTATGCCTCCGCCTCTTGAAGCCACATTTGTTTTGGAGCATATCATCCTTGTTTACTGCCTAGTAAACATGCCGAGCATATCTACATCATTGTTCCTCCCTTTTTTCGTTTCGCTCATGAAGGCATGAAACCTCCTCTTGTCGCCATGAAAGCCACTATCTTGTCGTTTAACGCATTCTGCGAGTTTACTACTCGTATTAATTGTTGGCCTGTGTGGGTGTGTGCATGAGTAAAACATGGCACATGATTTGAAATGTAATTTCTTTCACCAGGTTCTTCCGAACTTAGTCTGCATACTATTGCATAAGATGAAGTACTCCTGTGTCTCGAGACAACATTCGGCTAGGTTCCCTCAATATCTGGCGAGATGATTCGGCTCGAATGCAACGAAGTGAAATTTTTTTTCCGTTGTATTCGAGACCGATACGAGTGTCAGGGTCGATAACTTCATGGAGTGCGAATGGGAAGTGTTCGGATCCAATTCGTAAAAACACGTCCCATTCGGGTTCATTAAGCTCTTAAGAGCGAATGCGCGATCCTCCTCGTCGAAGGAAGGAAACGGAGAGAAACACTTTGGGATCGTAATCCATCGGGAAATTAATTTATCCTCGAACGCGCAGGCGCGCAATGGTCAACTTTTAAAATTTCGTGTCATATTGGACTTCGTCAGACGTTCCATTGCCAAGGAGAAAACTCGCGTATTCCATTCCATTCCATTGTTATTCGGCTTCGGTTCGAAGCCATTTATGGTATGGGGTCCATTTTTGCCGCTTGCAAATAAATTCGACTTAAATGAATTTGCACTCTTTGATTTTGCCTGGCCGGTGAAAAACGCTTTCGGATTCCTAAACTCGCGCTCCCATACAAATGTACCGCATATCGATTGTACCCACTCGTCGATCTGCTTCTAATGACGGTAATTCTTAGTACCGCACCGAGAACTAGGTAGTCCTTGATCTCAGCATATCGAAAGCGTATTGCAAAATCCAATGTTAAGTCTACGGAGCTCGTCGATATTGTTACGCATTTGCTAGCAAATGTTCGTAATGTACGTATATTGGGCGCCTCTTAATGGTGGGAGTCCCCAAAGTTTGCCCCCTAGAGACTCTGTTGTGATGATTTGCTTCCACATCCGAAAAATAGATGGCAGACCTGTCCCATTCACGCGAATAGGAGCAATTTGAAGAGAGCTCCTCCCTCCTCGTCCTATTCGACCGGTTCAGAGGTCTCCCCCCTCTGAGTGTTTATTCGACTTTACGGTCGAGAAGAAGACGACTTTTGGCTGTGAAAAAAATGGTTCATTCGTTCCGCCGACTTTTTCGCCGAAGCTCCGAAGCCCGAGTTGCAAAAACGAGGGAGGAACCTTGATTTGAATTTGGATGAAAGGACGACAGGTCACGAAAACAGAGGAAAAGTGCCATCGAAATAAGCAGATTCGGTGCTGGACTCTACCCCGTTGGCCCGCCGTTTCTGGGGGAATCTTCTTTAGTTTTTTTTTTTCCCCCCTCCGCCGGATGATGTTTTAATTTAGTGGGGCGATCCTGCCCGATCCGAGGTCCGACAGAAGGAAAGAAGGACGGGAGAGGTTCGAACGAACGCGTACGAAACCGATCCACGTCCGTTGATTCTGTCGGAATGATGCAATTTATGTAGTTGAGCTTTCCAGACTCGACTACCTCGGCGCACGCACTCGGTGGCGTGTAAAAGGAGTTTGCACCCAAAAGACGATGGAAGAAAAGGACTTCCTCGTCTCTCTGACCCCCATATAATTAATCATCTGATAAACGGAACCAGCTGGATCCCGATCGCACGTGCCAGGAACGGGGAACCTCCCTCGCGGACGTGATGAGCGGAGGGCCAGCACTCCCCCGAGAGGAATTCGTGTCTCGACGGGTGGAGGAAAGGAAGAGAAACGCGAAGAAACCAGACCGCGAAGGCCAAGTCCTTTTCCCTTCTTGGGAAAGAACGACGCCTAGCAGCGACTTCTGAACGTATTCAACGACCTGCTCGAGGAAATGTGCGAGTACGCTCCGCAGTTTCGATGGCAGTGAGAACTCTCTCTCTCTCAAATGCGTCGTGCACAATTTCTTCAAGAACTTTCGTGCGATGTTGTCAGGCTTCTGTTCCTCGAGTAGGTGGCTACCAACGATCAGAGCCGATGGAAAATCCAAGCCGCCTCTTGATCTATGTTTTGAATAGAGGGAAAGATGAGGTCCCTTCCCCGATTCAGCAGGAAAAATATCACCTGAATGCAACCTGCCCTCTAGGTTATAGGAATCATACGAATAGGTAGCTATAAGCTACATGCTCTGTTATGTCACTTAGGATGAAAGACTCAAAAATAGCTCAGTTGCAACTATCGATCCTCCAATATGTTAGGTCAAAATGCAATCCATGTCATTTAGTCTTACCCTCAAATCGATTAGTAGCATTGCAACTGTTCTCATGTTTTAAATTGGAAAAAAGAGGTTGAGCTTCGAGACCAGCTGGCACCGCACCCTCGCCCTCGCCCTCGCCCTCGCCCTCGCTCTCGCCCTCGCTCTCGCCCTCCGCCCCAGAGCCAGTGAGTCTGAAGGCAAGGCAATACTCTCGAACATCTACGAGGGGTCCAGCAGATGATCGACCCTTCCAATAGAAGGAATGAAAAAAGGTTATTTTTTATTTTAAACAGAAAATGCATTTATTGATGACATTTCGAAATTATCACCGCCAATGTCGATGCACTTGTTCAGGCGGTGCAGCCATCTTTCGAAACACTCTTGAATATCCTCTTTTGTGAGCTTTCCAAGCTCATTGTTAACCGCTTCAACGACCTCGTCACGTCTCTGAAGCACCTTCCCGCTCAGACATTTTTTAATTTTTGGAAAAAGCCCAAAATCGCACGGCACCAGGTCCGGGGAATACGGCAGGGCCTCGATCGGATTGATCCCAGAGGCGCCGACGAAGAGGAGGGTCTCGGTCGCCTTGTGGGCCGCCGCGTTGCCTTGGTGGAAGAACGGACGATGGAGACTTCACTCGAGCGACCTTCGGTGAGGTTTTCGAAAACTTTCGTCCGGCACTTTTCGACGTGCGGTGACTGTCTTTCTTTCCTCAAGTGGTATGGCAACAACAACGCCTTTGGGCGAGAAGTAAACGGTGATCATGACTTTGCCGGCGGACTTCACTCGACGGGCTTTCAGCGGCTTTTCAACGGCTGGAGTTGGCGCCGCTCCCTATATTGACTAAAAAAAACCATTGACTCTTGCTTGCTTTCCGAGTTGGACTTGAGGAGAGACAGACTGTCGCCGCACAGTCTGTCTCTCCTCAGAGACAGAACATTTAAACTACCCTCAGAAGTACCTGTTTGATGGCTGAGTAGAGGAAAAATCCTACTTTTGACACTCGTATGTCTCATTAGCGTCAGTCAGCCAGTCACTATCGTCTATACCGTACTATTGTCTATATCGTACTAGCGAGTTTATTTGCCCTTCGGGCAAACAAACTCGCTATGGTCGCACCTTCGGCGCTCCATTCAAGACTTTCGTCCCCATATGTCACGTATTTCAATGGGACGTACTTTAAATACGTGTTTGCCATTTTGCAAAGAATAAATGAATTAATCACTATCCAAGGCAATGGAGCGCCGAAGGTGCGACCATAGCGAGTTTGTTTGCCCGAAGGGCAAATAAACTCGCTAGTACGATATAGACAATAGTACGGTATAGACGATAGTGACTGGCTGACTGACGCTAATTCTAACATGTTCTAGACAAGATGAGAGGCTTAAACTTGGTACACAAATAGCTGTTAGACTGCTGACTCCAGAAAAATTCCAACTTTGGGGAGAAGTGTATTGGGGATTCACTCCAGAGGGTCTCATTTTGTAAGCCTAGGTCAAACCCTCAGACGGACGCTTAGGCCGAAGCTATTCTCAAGGTCACGTTGCCTTTAACAAAACGGAAAGAACGTGAATAGCTGATAGGTTGTCGACTCCAGAGAAAGTCAAACTTCGAATGCCCAACTTCGGGGGGTCCCTGCCCTGGGGGCACGTATTGGGGGAGGGGTGGGGGGACTGATTTCACAGGCCTAGGCCCAACCCATGGATGGATGCTTAGGCTAATACCGCTCTCATACATTTTCTTCCTTCAGGGAAGCGGGAGAGAAAAGAAATACCTGTTTCATTCCACACCTCGGATGAAGTTCGACATAGAAGGTACGTGACCTGATGTGACTGAGTTAGCGAGCCTGTAGGTAACCCTTGGACAGACGCGGAGGCCTACACTAATCTTGCCCGACCCAATTCCCATCGAGGAACTTCTAGGCCCATCTGACCGAGCACCCTTCTGCCTTAGCCTGACGCGCTAGGCGTTCGACCTATGCGGTTGAGTCATTTGCGAAGAGGACACGAGTTGACGCCTACAGGTACGCTTGCAGATATGAATGGTTTCTATTTATTTTTCTGACAGGGAAACGGTAGATGTTCCATTGACATTTCGATATAAAGTAGCTATGTTGACATATGCTCTCACTATCAATAAATCACAGGAGCAAACATTGGACACCGTTGGGCTGGATTTACACAATGATGTATTTTGTCATGGACAACTGTATGTAGCATTAGGGAGAGTTAGAAAAAGGGATTCCATAGAAGTACGTGTGCCTAAATATAGATATGAAGATGATGAAAGAACTCCCCATACAGTGAACATAGTCTGTAAAGAATTATTGCATTAACACTCTCAAGTGATTTATGTGGTTCATATGGCTGTTATTACTCCTACGTTTTTGGAGGTTGATATGCTATCAAGAGTGCGTCGACCATAGTTAGGGAATTGAATACACCAATGGAACACTAAACGACACACAATTGTTAATTGGTGATCCTCATGCTACAAATGACATGGCTTCACTAAGAATATGTTCTTAGACACATTTATTTTAAGGGTGTGAGAATTGAATCCATGAACAAAGGAGATTGACCGCATTAGTAGGGGTGAGCACCGAAAACGGATGCTTTAGGTCGCGAAGGGCAAACAAACTCGCTTGTACTGTATATCCATATTGGTTTGCCCTTATGGCGCTCGAACCATCGACCTTGACATGGGACGTCTTAATGGGCTAAAGCGCCACTTGACGTCCCTATCCGAACCTTGAACCTAGTGGTGACGTGTACTGTATGACTTTGAATGCGATCACGTGTGTTAGATATCCCGAAGTACGCAACAAAATGGATTGAAACTGTTTCCGGGTAGACTTGTACTTCGGGCTGATGCAGTTATATTGCATTCCGCGCCTCCAAACGTGTAAGATATTCCAGTTGTTTTTTTACACCTAGCCCCTTCAGACATGATGGAATCAGAAGCATTTTCCTGTGAATATTTCCGTACCGCAGGGGGAACGTGGAATTGTTTTATTGAATCGACAAAAAAGTGCTCCTGCATAACACGGTGAAACTTTTGAGCGAGTCCGAAAGAAAAGCACAATCTCTTCAGTTTTTGAACTCAAACGCGAATGTTCAATCCATCTGCCATTTGAAGCCACATTCCTTTGGCTTCGATTGCATTCACATAAATTGTCCTAATGCTGCCCTTTTTTCTTTACTACGTTTTTGCTACCATTACTCGACGACAAGATGCGGTACCCGAAGCTGTAAACTCTCTCCTGAGAGCAATGATTCTTCTTTTTTGTTTCGAGCAAGCTTTCTGTCAATTGGTTTGCTAAATGCGGAGCAATATAAGATTGTATTGAGCTCACTCATTAGGACAGTTTCTGTCTCTTTTACTTTCGAATCATCATCACATGTATTGTACACTCTGTACTTTCCAATAATCTTTAGCACTGACAGAACACTCCTTGGTACGTTTTGAATCAGCTTGACATTTTGATCTGTGAATGATACTTTGTTCGATTTGGACTCGCGCATGCGCCCCGACCCGATCTCGTATGCAATTAGGTAATTATGCAATGATCCCGCGAGTTCTTGCTTGAATTTAGGTCGGGAGATTGTGGCGGGCAATCCGCGAGTTTGATGGTTTTGCTTGCGAACCACCTCCAATGCTTTTTTTGCAGTGTTCCTTTGAATCATTCTTCAATCGGAAGATGTCTTGATCCACATGGAGCTGTCAGTAATTGGCGGTTCCCAGATTCCCATATTGAAAGAGGAATATTCCTTCCATTTCAAGGTTGGATTTCTCATTGTAGGACCCTTAGGCTTAATATTTCAGGGAAAGACAAAAGTAATTCCGCAAAAGAACGTGGTGTGGGATTTTCGAGAACATTTTCCCAGAGCATTTGAGGAAATTCATGTTCACATGCTCATCCTCGGAATTTATTTCCCATTGCGTATTACAGGGCAGGTGTCCTGAGTATGGATGATGGAAACGCTATGAAATGAGCCCATGAATCATGACCTTCATATCGGTAAATAGCTGGAAGCAGCTTGGTCATACCCTCAAATATTTCCCTATTATCTCCTCCTACGAGAGACTGGTCCGCACCCAGTCTTCCTTGTAGCCAATCTTCGTTCCTTTCGTAATGTTTTTTTTTTTCTGCCAAGTGTGGAGGCGGACTAATTGCTTCACCCCTTCGTCCACCTGACTCGTTCACATTAGTCTACTTTTTATGGAGAAGTGTCGTTTATTCATCAAGACAACATTCTTAGGGTAAATGTTTGGCCAGAAACAAAAATGCAATCCATGGAGTCACCCAGTTACAGCTGGTAAATGTTTTCAAGCTTTTGAAAAATCGGATTAAATGATATATCACGAACTACGGCAGTTATGTAGCGGCATCGAAATGTGTACTTAGTATGTTAAAATATAATACTAGTAATTATGCCTTCATTGGTCGTTCGCAGTTTATTTTTATCGCGTGCCCATCAAAAACTCATCAAAGTTTAAAGTTGCACAAGGACTTTATAATCACCCTGTTTGTAGACGATGGTGAGTGACTGATGCTAATTCTTACCATGTTCTAGAAATGATGGGCTGAAACTCGGTACACAAATAGCGGTTACATTGCTGCCTCTATAATAAAAAATGCCAAATTTGGGGGTACGTGCCCTGATGGCGCATTTTGGGGGGACTGGTTTTGCAAGCCTAGGCCTCACTCACAGATGGACGCTTAGGATGATGCCATTCTCATACGCCCACTTTCTTCAGTGAAATGGAAGGGACGTGAATAGCTGCTAGGTTGCCGTCATCTATGCCGACCTCCTACTTTCTGTGAGTTTTCGAATCTCCCGTTCGGTTGCTAAGTCTGGAATCTGCGTAGGATGTCAATTCAGTCTCAGGACAGTCCACATGAAATTCCATCAATGCTTGTAGCTCTTTGTCGCTAAGTATACATGTGGAATGCTAGATGTGAATGTACCACTTTCCTTTTGGAGTCAAAGGCCCGAATGCTGAACCTTCCCCCCCCCCTCCCCCCTCCTTTAGTTAATGGTCCTTTTAGCATACATGGATTCCTGTGGGGATAACAGTCCACTTAAGATGAAAGGCGCCTTTATCTCTCCTGAATGGCCTTTGTGCCTTCGGACCTTAGACTTCTGAATTTTTCCGTTTCAGGACGCAGCAATTTCCAGTAAGGTCTCACCTGCTTCCAGTTGGAAATGAGGTGATTCATATTACCGAATATCTCGCTCGATCCATCCGGAAATTCTCCAACTCGAAACAGCGTGCCATTTCGCAATCTATGCACACCATCGAGTCGCTTCCAGCTGCAGATTTTTCTTCGCCAATTGAATAAACTTTTTCCTGGACTAGAATATTACATCATCACGGAAGAGAAAGATAGCACAATTATTCGGGAGCGTGCGGGCGTTGGTGTCATTTTCATTGGAAGTGGCGATAAATAGCTACGATTTCATCACTCACAAAATAAGGTGCTGAGTCACTGGCATTAATCCTATCCATGCTCCAGATAAGATAGAAAAGTGAAATTGTCCGCGAAAGCAGTTCTGAAGCTGATTCCATGCAGGAAGCAGCATAATTTCAGGCTTCGGCTCCCTTGCTCCCTCGGGGCACTTTTTGGAGAGATGGTTTTCCGTAAATATAGAATATCTCATGATGGTTCTTACGTCGTGTAGCAAAAGGGGTTGTGTGAAATGAAATTCCTTTGTATTTGGGTGGTTGGGGGGGGGGGGGGACTTTGGGTAGGAAATGGACCATCTGCAAACTACTTCTCTCTAAGGAAAAAAAAAATTATGAAATTAGTGGAAGCGGTACTGTGAGAAAGGAAAAGGCGGGGGGTCGCACAATTATGTCTACATAAGGTTTTCAGTTGCATTAATATATTATTAACTTTACTATGTCAGTTACAATATGTGCTATTAGTCCTGCTTGCTTTTTAGATCCTGCTAATGGTCGCGTTTTTTCCGCGTGCTTCCACCACTCCATCGCCGCCAGGAGCTCTTGTCCATTCCCAATGTTTCATTTCTTCTCGAAATAAAGTCTTTCGACGTGATATCAACACACTGCAGAAAAACATGACTCACTTAGATGCTGATGGAATTTTGACCAATGCATTGTACTATTGAGAAAATGAGATGTCCGAAACATTTTCGTCATCATTCAATTAGATCTAGTGATCTATCTCGTGTTTGCCAAGAAGGTACAGTTCAGTATTTTCTAATTGTAAACCGTGAGATTTGCAAATCAAAGGAATGGCGTCAGGTGAAAAACAAAGGAACTGGAAAGTATTTTCCAACCCTTCCCTCGCTGAATCCCTTCACGTGATTGGCTCTCTCAAAATAACCTTTTTCCTGCTCTATAGAAGCCTTTCTCGTCCTCGCAGACTGCCATTATCGTAGGCATAGCAACATACGAGCATTCAGCTTTTGGACTAATAAAGATTTTCACGGCTCTGAATACCATGTCATCCGAGTTATCTGGTGATGACGCGATGAGTTAGATATTCAATTTGACACGACAATGAGTTTCATACCATACTGGATAAGGTATTCCCAGAACGTATAATTCAAGGAGATTACGCAAGTATATCGCAGAGATTAGAGTGAGACTCGTCAGCTGAATCCATTGAAAATCCCGAGACGGATCATCCCGAAAACCAATTGACTCGTGAGAGAGAGAGAGATTTCCCAAATCCACGAACAACCGGAGATAACGGAATGGTACTAGTATTTCGGTTGGTCGTCATCCGGTGCGAGAGCATGGGCTTTCCGAATACCGAGATTCGACTGCTTTTTATTCTCGCCGCATCGAAAGAGCGAATCAATCTTGGATTATTCCTACCCACTCGATGGCCCTGGTCTTGCGAAAGTTGAACAAAATCAGCTCGACGCCGGCAGGTACGCACTTGCCACTGTGCATGAGTAGCTGTTCACAGGTTTTTCAACATCTGAATCAACTTTACATTTCGGAAAATCGCGTACCACAAAACTTTTCTGAAAACTTTTCGCATAGGGTTTAGGCCTTGTACTGTTTTTTTTTTTTCTGCTGAGCGTATTTCGGGACTGGGAAACGGGCAAAAATGAACTGGCATCAGCCAAGGAGATGATCGGTTCATTCGTTCTGTTCTCTCGGTTCAGCTCTGAAATTGAGAAACGGGGCGCCGTTTCTGAAAGGCGACTCGAGGGCATCGCCGCCGCGGTGCGGGCGAGACGCGAGGGAGGTCAGGCGATCCGAATTTCGATCCCCCAAGCTCAGGGTTCGCCCCCCCCCCCCCTTATCTGCGTTTGGAAGTTCATTTTTTGGGGATCTAATTGATTCGAGAGGGAAATGCAAAGACCGTCCATTCGCATTTTGAGACCAGACGTCGGTGTCACTTCGTCGAAGCAAGTTGTTTGAATTTCTCATATCGATATATAGTGGGTGGTGCATAAATACCTCCGGGGTTGTAAGAGGCAATAAAAGACTCATGACAAATGACTTAACATTGATATCTATTCTCATGGCAGCCTGGAAATGTGGAAGTTATTGTAAGTATTTGGTTCATGGACTGATGCTAAAACGCTCTCGTCCCTCGGGTTCTAATTCAAAGGAACATGATAGTCTCTCAAATATGGATTTCGTTCGCGAGAGCATTGGTCAGAAAATAATATATATTTCCAATTGAACAGTTTTTTAAAATTACTTTTTGGTCTTTCTGGACAGCGACATCACCCGGAGGTTTTTCCCAAAAAAATTACCGTGGGAAGGAGAGCACGTTTTTATGTATTATTATTATTATTTATTATTATTTATGAAACAACTGCGATTCATTCGCCATCACTCTCCTCATATGGAAACCTTGTTTCTTCGAGTGAATGCCAGATTGCAGGGCTGCAATTCCATCATTTCATGGTCCATTCTCTCACCCTTCACTTTTGACCTCGTGCACTGAGTGCTCCGAGCTCATGGATATTTCAATTTTTTCCAGTTGATGTATATTCATTGGCATCAATGGTGTCAGAAGCCGCAATGGGGAAATAGGACATTCCATTGGAAAATTGAGTCTTTCGCGAAAATTAAGAAAGTGTTATGCGATGAAATTTTTTGCCTGGAAATCCGCACATCTTGCATGCTAAGGAATCGATGTAAACGATTTCAGCTCTTTGATATCCGTCGGCTTGGACGCCAGAGCGCCTACAGACACGCACACGACAAACTGCAATTTTCTGCGGGAGTCGGTGCTTCTTTTTTCTCGGGATTCGTTAAACCTTTGTTCGGTGAGCCTCCGGCTTATCTCACTCGGTATGGATTATGAAGAATCCGACTCGCGCATCACGCAAGCTTTAGGATCGTTCAAGGATTCACACTCAGGAAAGAATCTTGAGATAAGATATCATTTCTTCAATAAAAGCTGAAATCCGATCATTATCCAATTACTCGAGCCGTTTCAGAGGTCAACATTCGTGTTCGGACGTGCATCACATCACAGATCCATTCCAAGACCCGCTTCTTCCACCGACTGCCGTGCAGAGAACCGAGTGAGACATCGCAATCGTCCCACGTACAGATTCTGTCTTCGCCGCTTGGTATCAGTTGAGTTTGGCCAGACACGCTCCTGGAAAGTTTGCTTTGGGATTCGTGAAGCCTGCCCGCTTCGGTCTATAGAAGCGTGCAGACTGGAGGTCTCTGTTGGAGTATTCGCCTGAGCCCGGCAAGAAACTAGATAGCCATCCGAGATGTAGTGCTGGTCCTCCTAGGAAAGTGTTTCTCCTATCGAGTCGTGCCACACCCCGTGCGGTGCTGAAGACCATAACCTATTCTTCATCCAAACTCTTTGCCTTCTAAATTCAAACGTCTGATCCTCACCTCAATGTTTCAAGACGGAAGGATGAAAATCTCTGTAGAGGCTATTGGGGGTTCTCTGATGACGGCATGCGTCGCCTATTCTTTATTCAGAGGGGTGGCTATTCATAACTCCAACCTTGCGCCTCTTTGTGATGCTGATGGTGAACTCGGTGAAATTTCCTCCGCTAATTATTATTGTTATCGGGCGTTTCTCATGACGGGAAACATTGCAGATTTTCCATCTGATACTTGGAAGTTTCGCATTCTTATGGTGTGTCTCATTTGAACGCCATGAGACATGAGTCGATTAGCCACAATTAGGAATAGGTCAATGTTTCATATTTAATAACTTGTTTCGCTTCATAATTATTTATTTTATGACGGTACTTCTCCTTGATAGTCCTGGCTATGTACTGAGCATTAGCGCATTAGCAAACATGAACAGTAGCAGCAATAGTATGCATAGAGTATAAAATTTGCCCGTGAAGCACAATTAGGGAGAATTGCTTTTTATTTTGTTCCCAATAATGCTTTGATTTTTCCAAGAGCTTCTTAGTCAAGTAAGCGGTTTACTCTAAGAGCGTGAAAAACGTTAGGTTGCGCTAAATTCAAAATTTCAACCAAAATAATCGCCTGTCATAAGAAAAATTACTTGCACTCACAAAGTTATGCTTTGTAAAAAAAATTCTTAAGTCTTTTCCTGGAATCTGCAAGTAATTCTGAGGAAGAAACCAAAAGCTGATCTGATCTCCACCTTACCCCCAGACAGCAAGGTGATATGTGTCGACACGAACGGTTGACACAATGAGCACCTCGCAGCGAATCCCAAAGTTGACTGTGACTTCAGTAGAGGAAAATGAAACTCGGCCCCCGAACAAGATGTGATATCATCCAAGGACGTTGAACACTCTACAGGAAATGAACAGTTGGGGGGGGGGGGGGGAATGAACATCGATGACAGCGTATGAAATCTGCACTTTGAATCTCGTCTTGTTTCAAAAAATAGCAGTCTTCCTGAAAGTTATCTTGCGGAAATGAACTTCTTCGTTTGGCTCTCCGAGATGTTACCCATTCCAACTTCGCGAGGGCCAAATCGTTCGAGAAGTGTGAACTGTCATAAACGGACTACGTGTTGATGACGCTGTAGGAAGATTGGCGGGGCTCCGTCTCGTTGATAAGTACTCCCGGAAGTAGATTATTTTTATGAACAGGAGGTAAGCCAGTAAGTGGAAGGGTGTCCTTCCTTCTCGCACGAAGAAACTAACTTGGGAAATTTCCATTTTCTCTCATTCTCATTCTCTCCAAGGTTTTTGCTATGGCAATGCAATCCTCTTCGTTATCGATCTCTAACGTTTCATCTCGAAAGCACCATTATTGAAGGTGATTTGGTGAGTACTGCCTCACTCCACTGTGGCTTCTACTATAACCGAGTCAGAAAAGAACGGTTGAATCTGTGGATTAGTTCATGCCCAGCAATCGAAAGATAGCAATTTTTTAATGCGTTGTAGCAATGGGCTCCATCAATTACCTGTTTAAATGTTTAGGGGTTAGGAGAATCTAGGGTCCTATTGTTCATGATGGCTGCAGCCATAAGGAAAAATGAAAGCAAGGTTTCTTTAAAGTATTTTCTTTGGGAAACTCTCACGATTGAAGACAGAAACATAGAGTTGCCTGAGTGAGTGCCTAAGCCGACGGGACTAATGCATTGATTGCATCACTTAATTAGCAAAGAATTTTAAAAAATATCCAATCGAGACATTTCCTCATTTCAAAGCATAACAAATAACGGGAATAGAAATTAAAACGCGCATGGAGAACGCCAATTCGCAAAATAGCCTGAAATGGAGTGGCAGTCATAAAAATTGCAACGGCATAGAATCGCTCTTTTCGAGATTAGCATGGAAAGAAGTTTTCCATTCATTATCGTGTAAATTTTAATTCACCGTCTGAATTAGTTTTTCCTTAAATTAGGTCATATCTGTGTCTTCCCATTAACTTTTATGTCTCATGCATGCATTCCTTAATTGCGTTCATCGCTCAAAGAAATATTCTTTCCTTTCTGAACAGTGGAAGGAAAATCTTAATCATTCAGTTACGACTCCTCACTCAAAAGGGAAATTTGGAGTTTGTCTCCACGATGTCGCTCATGTGCTAAAACGGCGGAAGAGAAATGAACAAGTTCGGGACTTTTAAATGGTATACATTTCGTTACAACCTTTTCATGTTATTCCAACTATTTCATGCATTTCAATGAATATCAAGAGAGAGCACAATATTTTTTGCCTCACCCGGTAGAATTCTATCGAAATCAGCAGAGAATCTTAATAAATGGAAATCTCTACAGGAGCCCTGCAGAACATTCTGTAAAATCTCCCATGGAATTCCATAGAATCCCTCCATATGTTTCCGAAGAACATTTTGACTTGGGCAGACCTCGAAGTAGTGCTTATTTCATTCAATCATAGGCATATGCATGAATTCAGCTGAGTTACGGCCCATGATATCGTGATATACCACGTGGCATGGTTGTTTTATATTTCTAAGCGTAAAGATTCTCCTGAACGGGCATTTTTGGATTCATTATTTCAAGTCTTTCTGCAGTTATGTTGGTTTGTTCGTGGTGTGACCAGGACTTTTTTGTTATTCCAGGAAAATTCACTTTCTTCCCTGATGCGTGTGCCGAGGGCTTTTCTCGTCTTGGCTTTATTCGTTCCCATTGCATTTGGAATGTCCTCTGACGAGCTCATTCGGGAAGAGTGGGAAACTTTCAAGGTGAGCTCTTCACGAACCCTTTCCATTGTGTCGAGGAGCTCAGGTTCTAGGGTGGACATAGCTCTCTCAGTGTATTGTGTTTCCGGTGCTCAACAAAGGCCCATGCAGAATTTTGCATAGCCCGTCGCGTCTTAGAGCTAAGCAATGTCCTATAATTTTTTTGTGGGGTTACTGGCCAATCAGTGTTATCCCACTTTGGTAATTAGCGCCGAGTTCACGTGTTCAGCATACGCGTGTTTCAAGGGTCAGTGATTTGGCTCCAACCGTAAATCGTTTGTAGTACAGAGAGTTGTGAAAGTAGCTCGGCCATTCAGGGCTTTTCCGCGTCATTGTGGGTCTCATCGATATGCCCCTTCTCTTATATTCCCTTTCTTCAATCCCTTCCCGTTGAAGTTGCCCACCTCCTCGAATTCCTCTCTGATAGCCCGTGGAGAAACGAAAAATGGCATGCCCTCTAACCATTTGATCATGAAGATACTCTAACAAATTTGAAGCTGTGACTGGTTGCCTGGTTTCAAAGGATCATTTTACTTCGCCTCTAGCTTGAGTATGGCAAGACATATGAGAACGAGGAAGTGGAGCAATCACACCGAGAGATATACCTGGAGAATAGACGACTAATAGCCAAGCACAATCAAGAGTTTGCTCAAGGAAAGAAGCCCTACTCTCTTGGCATCAACAAGTTCTCCGATATTGTGAGTTATTAATATTTTGATAGACGATACCATGTAGCCAAAGGAATAACAAAGATGTGTAAATTATAATTTCCCCTTAATGGTAGGAATAATTGCCGCCATATCATCAGTTGAAAAAGTTTTCCTACACGTCTTTAGTTATTCTAAATTAAAGTGAAGTACATGAATTCAGTTCCGTGTTTCCTCTTGTTGGTGGAAGTTCTAGCTGATGAATTGGTTTCCTATGATTTTACAAACTGTTGTTACCTGGTATCTGGGAACGCACCAAACCATCGAAAGATGCCCGTTTCAACAGTTGCCGCCCAATTAAACCCAAGGCCATCCTCCAATACCACACCACTGAACACGACCTCTGAAGTCGACGCCTGTCCATAAAGGTCATTTCCAACTGCTCGAGTAACAGGAATGGGGAAAGAATGCGACCCTGTGGAGCCCAACACGTAACAAGACAGTTTGAACTCATTGTGCTTACTCGAATACAACACGTCATGATTGTATTAGGGCTACTGCCCCCAAATAGACCATCATCCATCAGGAACGGATGCACCACGCTCCACGACTTCCCTGGAAGCATACGCCCAAATTCCAAACCAAAATTCATGAAGCACATACAACACGTTGGATTTTTCCAGATTATCCTAGAGCAGTGGTTCTCAACCGGTGGATCGCGACCCACACTGTAAAAAAAAAGGTGCTTAAAGGTGCGTATGTACACCTTCAAAGGTGTGCCTGTGTTGTCCCAGGACAGAAGCCTTTAGGGTTCACATGGGAACCCTTCACGAAGGGTGAGCATGGGCACCCCTACTCATGGGTTCACATGCAACAGCATTTGGCTCCTATGTGAACCCTAATCGCAACCATTCTCACCCCCTAATTTTACCGGAGGCATTGCTCCCGCACCCTAGTGGG